>VZRM01000661.1:242177-275871 GCA_013397955.1 Grantiella picta
GGCCGCCTCGGCGGGGCGCGGCCCGCGGGCTCCGCCGGTCCTGCCCCAGCGGCTGCTGCGTGGGAGCCGCGGCGCGGTTTGTCTCCCCGCGGGAGAGGGAGTTTGCCGGGCGCGGGAGCTCCGGGGGCCACGGTCCACCCGAGAACGGCTTATTCCAGCGGGGCAGGACGGGGCGATCCCGTCCGCGGAGTTAAGGTCGGCAGGTCTGGCGGGCTCCAGCAGCAGTCACCGCTGCCCCGGCCTCCGGGGAGAACTCAAATTTATAGGCACGAGATTCTTTTTTTTTTGTCCCTCCCGCTTGCTGCAAGAAGGCAAACGGTACAGAAATTTACGTGTTCTGACGGCGAAAGATGTCTGTTTTAAAATAGCTGCGTCTGTATTTCCATCGCTGGGTTGTGGCTTTCGTGTGACGGCTGCTGTGTGGGCACGGCTGCATGGGAAGCGGGCTGTCTGTCGCCTGGCGCTCCGAGTGCTGGAGCCATTAGCGGCACTTGCATCGATCCGTGCATACAGATACGGCTGGCTAGGCCGCGGGTGCGCGCAGCGCGGCGGGCACGGGCAGCGCGCAAACTGCGTGCGGAACGGCTTTGGAAAGACGTTAGTGTACGTGCGGCTGGCTTTGCAAAGAGGAAATGGGAAAGCACCTTCTTCCCAAGTCTGCAGATGGTCTCTGGAGCTGCAGCGGCATCCTTAGGCTTCTGTTGTCAGTCTAGAGCAAAAGCAGTGAGAGGACAAAGCTCGCTACGAGGTTTGTGACCTCTGGTTTGAGCCAGAGCAGTTGGAAACAGCTGCTAATGTAAGTGGGGATGGGAGTGCAAATAAGAATAATATTGATGTATTATCATGGGGGCGGAGGGAGATGGACAAAAGAACGACCCCGGAGTGTACTACAGCCTTTTGAGAACCTTCTACCGTATTTATAATTAAGCTGGAAAGGGCTGTAGAAAATGAGTTATAAAATAGGTTGTAGTGGCTTTCTTAGTTAGACTCTATGTGCGGAACCAGTGTAATTTCAGCTTAAACGTTCTGAATTAGTAAACTATATTGCAGGAATGTTAAGAGCCTTAAAATAAATGATATTCTATTTATTATCTTGTTAGCCCTAAAGCGTGTGATTAGTTTCCACGTTGTTGTTCTGGAAAAAATGAGTAGGTTTTTTTAATATATTCTGTGTAGTTGATGCCATGCCTGCCTTGAACACTTGCTAGCTATGCTTGTGGGTGTGTTAGTTCGTTTTAGCTGTTGTATCTGAGAAAAGAAAAGCTTAGGGCTTATTTTGCTGCTCTTGTTTGATTTTGGAAATGTTTTTTTAGGTCTTAATTATATGAATTCATAGTACAAAGATATTCAACATTTTTCTTGTGTTATATTGTCCAGAATACCTTCTTGGTGATGATTCATTTGCTTTACAGTGTGAATTATGTGTAACAAAGTAGTAAAACTTTCTTAACTTGTTAAACCAGAGGTATACTTGTTAACATTTATTTGGCCTGTCAAAGAAATTATATATAGGAAAGTTTGACTGCAATAGTATATATAGTGATTTGTCAAAAGTTATTTTGAAAACAGTGCATCAAGATACAGTTTTAAAAATGTGAAGATGGAACCAATTATCCCTAACAAATACTTTGTTCTTCTTTAACATATTCCTGATGTACCATTATTTACTTGCAGCTCAGCATCCTTTTAAACTTCCTGTTTGGGAAGGATGAGGTTAGAATGAGAAAATAAATTGAGCGACTGGAATATCGTGATGTTGCTTATGTTTAGTGTAGTCACTGTACTGCTGGTGCATACTGCAGGCTCTAATACTTCTAACATCACAAATTCCAGAGAGGCTTTTCTCAATGTGGCTGATTATATCAAGAAGGTTTTTGAGTATGACAGAAGAGAGATATGAGTGGGGTTTTCCTTGTTCAAAACTGGCTTCTAAATGATCAGTTTCTACCTGTGCTAGATATATGTGTACAGAAGGTTAAGCATTTGCTTAGCATGTGAAGTTGCAGTGTATGGTATATTAATATACTGCTCTGTTTTCTGTTTTAGTAAGGGCTTATTTTATCTAGTGGGAATGAATTGATACTTTACAAAGGAGATTGACAGTTTCTGTGTATTCCTGTGTCTTGCCCTGTTTCTCTGTTGTTCTCTGGGGAAGCACTACACAAAGCCTTTGTGTTAGGCTAGAGGGGAGGAGAAACAGCTGCCTTTTCAGTACAAGACACCAGGATTCGTCACGGTCTCACAGGGATGTGTTGCCATACATCGACCAGCCACTGTCCTTCCTTCCTCATTCTGTGAAAACACCCTCACCTCAAGAAACTTGAGCTTCCTTTGACTGATCTCACAGAGAAGCATGTTGTGCCATGGATCTAGCAGGATCAGTCTGATGGGCCAACTGTTCCAGTATCGGTGGGCAAGAACTAAAACATGCGAAATTGCCTACATACAACGTATATCTTAAGGAATTCAAGAGCTACAGGTCACTTGTGTTTGAAAATTGCTTATTATGAACTTGACTTCTTGTTTGTTATTGGGTGAAAGAAACTTGTTCAAATCTCTTACTTTTTTTTTTTTTCTCTGATTTAAGAATGTCATATCTAGGGTGCTTAAGTGGGAATTAAACATGCTAGTTTTTAGAAGAGGAAATAAAAACTATTACAGTTGGATAAGAGAGTACAGCTAAATGGAACAGATTCATTTTTCTGCTTTCCGTGCACTAGTAGAGTGCTTTAATGCTTGTACTGTGTTGTCTGTCATGCAGTGGCAGAATAAAAGTTGACTTTCCTCTTTTCATTAGAAATACTGAGTGCTATATAATGTGGCTTTTAGTAACTATATCTTGTATGTTCTTTTAAGAGAACTTCTTTGAAAATATTGTGTAGTCTTTTACTTATCCTTTACAACTTTATTTATTAAAGATGTATATATTTATTAGAGTTGGAATACTCCCCTCTCTTTGCTTCAGTGCTAGACATTTAGTTTTGTGCTTTTGAGGGAATCTAGTAACTCGGATTTTTTTTTTAAGCTGGTCATGAAATTAAGGTGCCATTCTGAGCAGTTTAAATTTGTAGTTTATCTTTCTCTGTATTAGCTTACAGGTCACTAGTCTTGAAACCTAGGTAGTGAAAAATTCAAGCAATAAAATCTGGTCTTCTGACACTTCACCTCTTGATCTAGCTGAGAATTCTTTTTCCATTTTTGAGATGTTGTACAAGTCATAACTTTTGAGTAGTTATTTTTCCATATTATTTTTCAATGAATGGAGACAAATCTTTGAACACTATAGAAGGTTTTCTGGGGAGAAGGGAAAGATGTAATTTGAGAGGAGTGAAGATAGGAGGGCAATTTGGGAAACTTAAGAAGTCTTGAGTGTTTTTAACAAAACTATTTCATTAGAAATTTGTAATATTTTCATTGTTATGTTCAGGCATGTTTTTCTGTGATTCTTGTCCTGTGTGTTTGGGAACTTTTCATCACAGCATCGCGTCACTCAAATCATATTTCATGCTGTTGCTTTTTGTCTGAAGAGATTAATCAATTATTGGGAATTGCATGGAGGAGGAGCTCTATCCGCTAATTCTTCCTTTTAGAGAAATGTGTCTGTGTTGCTTAGCCTTGCATTTCAGTGCCAGTAGTAGTTGGAAGAGTTGAAGGCCTCTTTCATGGATGAAGTTTGCCAGCTCCCTGATGGTATTGATGGGGAGAGTAATTTTCTTTCCACTGACTGATGTATAAAGGAAGGGTAAAATATTCTGCACTTGCTTTGAGAGCTTGTAAAGGATGTCAAGTCTTTAATATGTAGCTGTATTTTTCTATCAGTGTGTTGCAAAGGCATTTGTTACTTGTTGCAGGGACAGGTTACTATATGGAGCTCATGTGGAAAAAAGTGAAGGATCAGGTTTTGTGTCATCCTGGTCTGTTTATATAGAAAGAATTTTATTAGGTTTTTGATACACTTACCTCACAACTGAAGTTACACAAAAATTGTTCCACTAGACTCATCTGCAGTTAGGATAGATCTTGCCTTTCAGAGCTTGTGTCTTTTCAGTACTTGGGAATTGTCACCAGTCAGCAGCTGCTTGTTGATTCTGAGGAGGGGCTCGTTCTGCTCTCTGTCACTTCCCAGATAATTCTTAGATAGTGTTTGTTGCTTCTGTCATGCTCTGTCTCAGGGTACTAAAGTTTTGTGAGGGTTTTAGCAACACTTATTTGATATAATGTTGTTCAACATAGTAAGAATTAGATTGCTGTGTTACGTGGTGTATCAGCAGGATATGTCTTGTAGCTGTCAAGTGTACTTGTTGCCATAGTAATTCTTCAAATGCCATTCGTGGCAAGCTTCTGAGTGTGGCTTCTGAGCAAATGAAGTATGACTCTAGCTTTGCAGTGTTGAAGAATTAAAAAAAAGGGAGGCAGTGATCTGTAAATAGAATATTCTTTTCACCATCAAACTGGTGACTTTTAGAATGTATTTGTATTTTTGAGTTATATGCTGCCTTGAAATAATTATTTTCTCATCTTTCCATTTGTCAGCATCTTGAGCTAAATAGATCTAGAATGGGCATTACCAGCTGGTATGAAAATGTATCAGATAAAGAATGACTGTGCTATTCCTCGAGTTTGATTGAATTGAATGTCCTTAGTTCATATATGATGCTTTGATTTTCCATTTCCAGTAGTCTGTAAATAAAATCAAAGTATAATTCCCTAAGTCAAGTCAGCCTAGAACAAATTGTCATGTTGTACTCTGAGAGTTGAAGGAGAGGAGTTGACTTTGGATCACTGCTCTTTTTCTGTGTGAAGTTTATGTGCTGTTTTGTTGAACTCTAGAGATTATTGTGATTCTCATGATTTGGGGTGGAATTATAGTTTTACAGTTTTGATCAAGACAGTGTATCCAGTGAGGAAACCTGTTGAACAATTCATCTGGTTAGAGGAAAAATCTTAAAAGCATCACTGGATAGATTAGTGTGAAGGAAGTATTTATCTGTCTTGTGGGAGAAACATGCCAGCTAACCCATTCAGTTCTTGTCTTGACCAGCCAAGAATTAAGAAATTGATGCTGAAGCTGAGGAGCAAACTGTGAGCCTCCCACAGTAAAGCAGGTGTGTGCAGGAAGGAAGCTCCATTATTGATTGTATGGTGATAGTTGTTATTTATTTATAGATTTCCATAGACATAAGAATATTTTTCACGTTATCTCCTGCAAATGAAATTGCACATTATTGTTAAAATAGTCTAACTGTTGGCTGCTGTTTTTAAGTGAAAAATTATGTTCTCTGCCTGGGCCTTTTCTAGTGCCCATTGATCTCTGAGCTGCACTGATTCAACTCTCTAACTTGGCAGAGAATGATTGTAAAAAGTGAGTTGTTTGTATTGCTTTTGGGCTGGTACAGGTTTATAACTCTTGCTAGGTCATGCTGTTATGTGCTACTTCATACTGGATGTGTAGCTGAGATAGTTATTATCAAATCCTTTCTTTTGCTGTGGCCTGGGTGCTTAGCTGACAGGTCTATCTGCCTATTGTCAGTTCAGGGAGGACACAAGGGAAAGAGGAACATTTTATGTGAAAGGCTGCTTTGAGGTGAAAGTGTACTTTCTTCTCTGTTGATTTGGAGGAAATTTGGGCAGGATGCTAATTTCAGGCTGGGCATTTCTGCCTGTTGTTCTGATATATTTCATTAGTTTTGAGCCTAGCATGCCTCATTCATGTGGCAGTGCTTCTGTATGTATCTTTCCTTGATCAGTCAATTTTCCCCTTGTAATCAGGGAGCAGCTGTACTTTGTCTGGCTTGTTGGAACTGGCAGTTAATACTTCAATTCTATTGTGAGGCCCTGCATCAACATGTAATGGCTCACTGAAATATTTCTTTTTCCTGGAGTAAAGGTTTGGACAGAATTGATTTATGGTCTGAATCAGGACTGTGGCCTGACATATCAGTAGCCATGCAGTAGATGTTGCTCGTATTTGGTGTTTACATTTTATAAAGTGCTCTTATATTCCTTGCTCTGAAACATGTAAAGGCTGAATCTTGGCCTTAATAAATGAGAATATAGTTATTACTACTCTTAACTGTATTATTTCTATTCGAGCTTCTGGTATTACTAAAAAAAATATGTACACAGATTTCAACAATATCACTGAATGTTCCTCAGTAGAATCTCATAACCCTGCTCACCATGTGATTGTGTTTCCGAAGTATACTCTAATAGAATACAAATTAGTTGTGGTTTAAATAATAACTTCAAAATGCAGAAGTATCTCACCACAGTTTAAAACTGAATATCCTCAAAGCAAATTGTTGGTATGTTAAAAAAAGCTCTTGGTATATTAAAGAAAACACACACAAAAAGGGAAAATACTTAGTAACTTGTATTGATAGAATTGTATTTCTTTTATGTAAATTCAAAAACGTAGAGAATACTGTTATTGTAGGGTTATTACACTTTGCCATTATGGTGTCATGTGTAACTGTTTCCATGTCTATAAAATTAAATCTGCACTCAATCTGAAGTAAAAATATAGTTTTAGAGAAATTATTTGTATAGATCACGGGTTCAGATATTTAAAATATACAAATATGGCAGGTTATAGGTCGACAATACAATCAGGATTATATTTGTAGCCTGGTCTTTAATTTGGGGCGATTCGGAATTGAAAGTCTTTATTTACATACAGCCAATGTTTCTTAGAACCTGTAACACTGTTATGCAATACTTTTTATTATTTCAGTAAGGGATAAAAAAATGAAACCCTATAAAGGTTTCTGAGAAACCTTGTTCTTTTATTTTTGGGAATAATTGTGCATTTGCTTGGAAGATATTTAAAATCTGATCTTGCACTGTTCACTCTTCTGATGTGTAGGAAATTCTTATAATTTTTGAGAGTCTTTTGACCCCTATGTTTGTAATACATAAACTTACTGATTTCTATGCCTCATCATTCTGCCATGTTTTATTTTTTCAACTGATCCCTGGACTGTTTTTTGTGATCTTAAGACAGTCCCAGCAAACTAAATATGCCTAGGATAATTGTATTTTCATAATGAAATATGCTTGCATATTTGATTTTCAAAGACAAAACCCTCATCACTTATCTCAGTTGGTGTGAAGACCAAGGAAATTGTTGTGACTATTGAGGGTAACTTTGTGTGTAAAACCAGCTGCCCTAGGATTTCCCTGAGTTATGTGTGCTAGCAGTAGCCAAGTAAGAGCATAAAGTGTAGAAAATCATTGTGTTGTCTTTTAAGAATTGTAAGTAGTGAGGAATCCACTGAAAGAGTTAATGAAGTATTCTGCTAGTAGAGTATCTTTATTAATGAAAGTTAAAGATCTTGGAGACATTTTTGTGAGTTTAAGGAATGTAAAGATTCAACCTTTTATTTACATGATATGTGTGTTTCATAATGAAGATCTTTTGCAATTTCCTAGACTAAAGCAATTTCTATTAGATAATCTGAAGGAACTGAGCTTCATAATTCTGACATACATATTATCCAGTATTGTAATAATTTGGTCTTCTGGTCTTTTTTTTTTTTTTTTGCTTTTTTGCTTTTTTGTTGTTGTTTTGTTTTTAAAAAAATAATCTTTTCATGAAATATGAACACCAGAACTGGATATAACATTCTAGCAGCAATCCTACAATAAGCAGATAGAGAGGTATTATGAACTCTCTTGGTATTTATTTGCCTATTCATCCATAGTTGTCATAACTTTAACACTCCAGTAAATGCATATAGCAGAAGTAACTGATGACTGCATTATGTTAGGTGATGTTTCCATTTATTCCATGCTCCTTGATGGATAATGACTTCTTTTATCTAAGTTGGCACATGTGTGGTTTTGTTGCAGTCTGTTTAACCAGTTGATGCTGTTTGTCCTTTAGCACTTTCTGATCTCAGTATCAACTACAAACTTTGTAATTTTTTCCTGAGTAACACATGTTTCAATATTAAGTCAGAAATTGATTCCTATGGGAGTAGTAATTAGAGAGATTCTTGTTCGGTTAACTTACAGTTATATTTTGGGGCCTATTATTTAATGTATGATCTATTGATTTTCTGGCATTTTAGTTTCTTAAAAAGAGACTGTACTGTGTGATATAGGCTTAGATGTCTTATAGAAGTCTAAATGCCATAATAACTAGTATCCTTATAGGCCAAACTTGTAATGCCATAGTGAAAATTTAGCTTTATAGGATGGGGAACTTAGTTGAATGGTCATAGTTATATTGTCTTCCTTTAATTGCTTGATAGTCAAGTTCCCTTATTTGGCTGGAATTGATGTCTAATTGATGGCCCATAGTTACCAAAGTAGTTTCATTTATCCTTTCCAAACATGAACATCAGTTATCTCCTGGAGTGTTCTAAGTTTCAGGAATCCCCAGTGATCAATCTCCTTGAAAATTCATATTAAGACACAAGTAATCCAAATGCATCCTTCTCACCCCATCTGACCTAGTAGCATGTGGCTGATATTTCTCGTGGGCTAGCAGCCGCACATGGTGCTGTCGCTGCCCGGGGCGCCGTGCTGGCCTCGCCCCGCTCGCTGCCCGCCGGAGCTGGCCAGGGTGCTGAGCCGCCCGGCCTGGGCTGCCCGTGCTTCGAGAGCCGCCCAGGCAGCGGGCGAGCATTTCATTGCCTCCTTGCTAAAAGAGGGCTGCCACTGACAGTAGCGTCTCGTCTCCTCATTGTATCCTGGGCCTTGCAGAGATAACCTTTATGCCTTTGCTGCTTATACCAGAAAAGAGCCTCTACTGTGAGAGTTTTACCAGAACCACAGCTCCTGGCTTTTTAACATCTCCAGTTGTGCTAAACTCATCATCAGGACCAGATTCTTTGCTGTCCAAATGATACCAAATGCACATACACCATCCGCGAGCAAGAGATTTAAGCCTTTTCCAATGCACTTCTATAAGCAATCACTGTGCGCTACAGTGAACTTTCAGACAGTGTATGAAAGGCCAAAAACATCATTTTCCCTGTAGCCTAACGATTTTCACAAAACACCTCAAGAAGATCCTATAAAAAAGCCTCCAAAGATGAATCTGGGAAGTAACACTTAACATCTACAAACAACTTCCAACTTATTGCAGGTATTGGTTTCATTTTTTCTTCCCACAAATTCCTGTGCCCTGTGTTTGCACTGGTTTAAATTATTATTAAACATACCTCTCTCTCATTACTTTAGTAATTCACTTTTAAAAATTTATGTAGCTACATTGTCAAATTTGCTGTCATTTTTTGTAAGTAGTTATGGTTAAAGATGTGAAACTTAATTGATACAATTACAAAGTTCTGTATTTCTGTAAAAAATATCATGTATGTATATGTAATGTACATGGAAGACATGTAGATAATGTACACATATGTGTGTAACATAAAAACACACAAACGTATGATGTGTATATATATAGATATGCATTTGAAAGTGTGTTGTGTCATATTCTTTCTACCAAAGTGTGTTACCATAGAAGTATTATAAAGAATACTATGCTTCTGATTCCCTGAACTAATTTTTGCTTTGATGCAGTTATACCTGAGAATTTTGAACAGGGCAGAAGCTCTTTGATGGCCACCTCAGTCATTATGAGGAAGTAGAAACAAGAACCATGAAAGAAGCAAGAAGGTGTTTGAACATCTGACATCTTCTTCCTTCTCCCCTTTTCCTATTTAATTCCTTTTCCTCAGGCCCTTTCTGGTGAGGGGTTTGGATACCCTTCTGCTGCTTGGCCTGCATGGCTCTCAGGCAAGAGCTGGAATTTCATGGCTGCAGTTCCATGTAGTGTGAAGTGAAAAGGCAAGAGCAGAGAGTCGAAACTGATAAGCAGCAGAACCCAAAGGAGACAGTTGTAGATGTATTAAAAGCAAAAGTAGAGGATTAGTTTATTTATTTAGAATTCATGTGTGTGAATTATATGTTATAGTCTAAATATGGTGATGGGAAGTAATTTCTATGAATTGTGTTTTTTTAAATACTTGGCATGTTTTGATAAGCTTGCTTAATTTCTTATGCATCACCATCTGCATGGCAATTTTAGTTCACACACACATAAAAAGGAAAGCTGTAGCTAGTTGATTGAACTATTTTAATATTTTGAGAATATGACTATTGCTCTACTCATGAGTGCTTTTTTCTCTAAAAAGTAAGATGTAAGCCTCTCATACTTTTTAAAATTTTTCAGCTTTAAAACTATTACTGAACAACTTTTAGTGATTATTGAACTCATCTTTAATAGCTGCCAGACTAAAGCAAAGCCATTGGATGGAAGGAAGTTAAAAACACTTTTTGCAATTCAGTACTGCAGCCATCAACACTTAAATAAAACTTCTGAAAATGCACCTGAAACTTGAATCTTTTCTCTTGTTCCCATGACCAGCTACCAGTTCAACAAAATTTCCAGGAATAGATTGTCCTTTTGTCAGCCTTGACAACTGATAGTGACCAACGAATGGATTAAAAAGCATAGTTCTGCCCTGGGTTTTTTCTGCATGCTGTAGGGTCTTGCATGGTTTTAAATATTTGATGGTGTTGTAAAAGCCTAGTCCCCTTGGGGAAGGAAGTTCTATGTCCCTTAAAGTGTGTGATCACATCTCTAGCAAACAATGTAGAAATCTTTGTATCAGTCTTTCTTGTATGCAAGTAGCGCCATATAAAAAATAGGTGTATATGTGCTGAATATAATTTGGAAAAAAAAGTGCCCTAATCCAGAAGAAAGCCTCCATGATATTGGATTTCATCAGGATTTGCCTCATGTGTTTTCTGTGGGAAAGGTGGAAAAGATTAGAATTTAGTTAAAATTCAGAGGTTTCTTATGAAATTATGTTGGGGCAACCAAAACTATTTAGAAAAGTGAAAAGAATGTTAAGAATTGTGAATATTGTATCAAGTGGCAACAAAGTTATGGGAATTCTTGTCCTTTTTTTTCATCAGTTTAACATAGTAACTTATTTGTGGAAAGAAAGTCATAAGTCTTTCTAGTTCTTTTACAGCAGTTTCTTATATGGCTGCTCACAAGAGATTTTAATTTTTTTTTTTTTTTTTTGTAAATTAAATTAGGTATTGAGAGTTCCCTGAAGTAACAAAGTAGATACAAAAAAATCACAGTTGTTGTGGGGTTTTGTACCTTTTTTTCTCTTGATGCTCAGACATTTAGCAACCTAAAATTTTTATTCTGTCACCTTTGTAAAAATCACTGTCATATGTTTCGCAGCTGCCAGAAGTAACAACCAATTTTTACATTAAAGTTTTCTTTCTATTCAAACTGTAACCTTGTTGTATCTGACCATGAGTGACTTAAAATGCATTCAATGAATTTTCAGTGTCAAAAATCTGACCCTGAATGTCTGCACCAGATTTATTAAGACTGAGGTAGTCTTTACATCAGGAAATGTGTATTAATATCTTGGTTCTCTGCATTCAAGTTATCAAATTATTTGAGTATAAAGATTGGAGGCTTTTCCAAGTCTTTTCTGAAGGTAGGTACAGGGAAGAAAACCCATATGGAGACACTGAGACATCACTAAACCCAACACAAAGTGGAAGGGACAATATGTGGAAAATCGAAGTGGTAGAACAAATGGTATTTAGAGTTCCTGAGTGCTTCTTGCATACAAGTATTTATAATTTTTTTTTTAAAATAACCTCCTATAAGTGCTAGAAAATAAGAGTTTACTTGAGTTGAATTGGTTTGCTTTATTGTGTCATTCCCACAACAGTTGGCTACAGTAGTCAACACTTTTAGGGTTGTAGCTTCTTTTAAGTAACTGACAGAAGATTATGCACAAGATTTTAATTGGAGTTGCATCTCATCAGTTCAAACAATTAGAATTTATGTTGCTGGGGAGAGCAGTCTGTCCTTTCTCCATCTTCTCGAACATAACGTAGGAATGTAGAATTCTCGAGTAGACTAAAAATCTGTATTTAACGGTGGTCATATGTGGATGCCTAAAGAAAAGTATAAAACGACAGATAATATAAAATATGCTTTCGTCTAGTTCTTTTCCATTTTCTAGTAAAGGACTTCCTGCACTGAATATGCTTAATATGTATTTTCAGTAACCTGCAGTAGTTTTCTTTTTCATGTAGTTGACCATTGTCCACTTGAACCACTGTGAACTTTTGTTATTCACAGTATCCTTTGGTATGAAGTTGCACAGATTAGTTCTCTCTGATTCTGGCTCCTGCTGACCCATCTTGATTATTTTTTTGGTTCCTTTATTGAATGACATTATAAATAGTTGATTCCTAGCCAACCTCTCTATGCCCCTAATGATTTTGTAGACCTCTGACAAATACTCCTCTCTGCATCCCATCATCCCCTGAAAAAAATTGTAAATGCTTATTTTATGTGAAAATTAGTCTGCATCTCTGATTATCTGATTATCTTGTTCTATTTTCTTATTTTCTGAACCTTTTTCTTTCTTTTTTCTTTTTTTCTTCTTTTTCCTTTTTTTTCCTTTTTTGAGATAGGAGGGGCTAGAATTGTGTACAATAATGAAGGTCTCAGTGAACCAAGGGTGTGTACATTATCTTCATGTTGTCATCTGTTTTGCCAGAATTCCTAACATTTGATTTTTTTTGACTGCTGTTTAGCATTGAGTTGCCATCTTTTCTTGCTGTATATCATAAAAACAAGATTTTACTCTTGATTGCTAATAGTTTCTCATATATGTAATGAACAGTTAGGATTATTTTTCTGATATATGTAATTTTACATGTACCTGTATAGAATGTCATCTACCATTTAATCTCCTAGTTATACAGTACCATGAAGTCACCCAGTACTTCCTCTCAGTTGTCCCTTGAATGGTTTGGATTGGGACTTTAAAAATCATTTAGATCCAACCTCTGCCATGGCTGCCAGGTTGCTGAAGGCCCCATCCAGTCTGGCTCCTTCTTTTGAAGGAGCATTGTGTTTAGATACCCAAGGAATCCATTCCAAATTTGAAAGCAGGGCTGTTAATGATCCAGACGGAAGATCATGAGTCAGGTTTTCTATACGTGAACACTTTGTGCAAAAATACTTTTTAAATGGAACCTGAGTGAAAATATTGATCTTAATAAATGATAGCTCATCAGCCTAAAAAGGATAGCTCTGTGCTGTGCAGTATATTTACAGATGATCTAGACAAGATGCAAATACTGAAATTATATAGTCTGGTGATACAAAGGCATTAAAATTAGCAAATATGAAGATGGAAAGAACTGGAGAAAGGCTTTGCAACTCTGAGGTAGTGATGAATGAAAATGATCGTAAAGCAATTCACATAAGATAAACAATTTTAAAATCTGCAGTGATGAACTTCTTTTGAATGGGGTCTTGCAGGTTCTGTGAAAATAGCAGGTTAGTGCCTACTGATAATGCTGGCCTCTGTATCTCAGTGGGGTTGAAATAGATCTGGAAAAAGCAGACAGGTGGTGATCAAAATCGCTGAAAGTTGAGGTAAATGAGAGAGCATATGGCAGTGGTGTAGGACTGAAAGGTGAACGGGGAGCAACCATACACTGCCTGCCTGTACAAGGGTTAATGAACCTCAAATGTAACTAGCAGAAGACAAATTGGAAACAAAGGTGTGCTTTCCACAGCGTGGAATTAGGCTGCAATTAGCTTACGGTAGAGTGTTATGGGTGGCAAAGTTTTCATGATTTAGAAAAGTTCTGATGAACTGGGAGACAATCTTAAATACCATCTTCGGCTCTGTGTTTTGTGTCCCAGCTTGTTATATCTCCAGAAAATATTCAGGCAAGTGTGATCATATGCTTTCTGTGTCCTTGTATTTTTCCCTAGATACCAGCTATTGGCAATAGTCAGGGGCAGGAGATTGGACTAGGTGGATCTTTGGTCTAATGCAGCCTGTCTTCTCTTCTGATTAGCTGTTCATGCTATCTGCTTTTCTACTGTCTAACCTAATTTTTTTCTGCTGCAAATTAAGTTGATATTTTTGGATTTGTCCCAACTTCAAATGCCTTTGCCAAAGTTCCATTTTGGTTTTTTAATACCTGTTTTCCATTTCAAACCTTTAAGAACCTTTGTTTAGGAGCTCAAGTTTCAGTCACTGCTGCTTGAAGCCACCTTCAACTGCAGCTATAAAACAAGCGCATACTCAGACCAAGCCACATTGTTGACTGGAGCCCCCATACCTTTGTAGTTTGCAGCACCAATATTTTTTAGGGACAGACTAGTAAGGCAGTCTTAGATGAGATACCCATTTCCTTTGTTACTGTGTATTGCAGTTGTGGATTTGATGTTGCCTGAGCCCATGTGATCATTGTGGAATATTCTGTGAACAAGGGAGTCTTCCTGGCATGGTACAGAGCCCCTCTCTACAGCCATGCCAAACTGAAAATAAAGCAATAACCTGTGCTGCTCTGCTGGCAGTATGCAATTTGTTTATTTACCTGCCTTAATGCCACCTTCCTTCACCAGAGCCAGGTACCAAGCCATTTCCCACCTTTACTGTCATTTGGCTTTTCATAAGGACCCACTTATGTGGCTGTGTCCTACCCACTGGTGCTAGGGGTGTTGACATCAGTGGTGAGTTGGTCTTGGCATGAGTGCCACTGTGTTTTCTCATCTTCTCTTTGTGCCTGCCTTTCTTTATGCTCTTGATCTGCTGCTGGAAAATACAATCCACCTTGAACATACCAGGAACTCAGATGTCTCCTGCGTAAACTACAATGTCATGGCATGTCTTTCCTCCTTAAATCTTTCAGGGATTGCTGTGTTTTGTGGCAGGATGGGTGTACATTCCCCTCACTGAGGAGGTCTGTCAGGTTTGGTAGATATCCTGCACTATGTGGACTCCCTCATGTTCCATCTTCCTGTCAGCTAGGCTCTTTTGTAGTCATCCTGCTTGGTGTAGTAGTTGCTGTCCTCATTTCACACATTAGCAAAGAGAAGAGCTACTGTATTTAAGGAGATGGAATACCTATGTATGCACAGCCAGTGCCCTCTCTTTATCACAGTACTGCAGCAGATTTAGTTATGTGCCCTAAAGATAAGAATGCTAAGAGATTAGACGTTACAGATTGAAAATATATATTTTTTTTTTCTGTTCTGCTTAGCAAGCTGTCAGGCCACACTCACCATGTTTTGTGATGTTCTTTATCCACTGATACATCAAGAGAATTCTCAGGTTTTGTTAGTGAGGTCCAGGTCACTTCATGGCTGGTGCTGCAGCTTTAACACAATGCTATGAGTGCAGTCATGTGGCTGCCAGCTGGGCTTATTCTGTGCCACTGGCAGTCCTGT
Source organism: Grantiella picta (assembly GCA_013397955.1). NCBI lineage: Eukaryota > Metazoa > Chordata > Aves > Passeriformes > Meliphagidae > Grantiella > Grantiella picta. The sequence continues at coordinate 257,431 of VZRM01000661.1, forward strand.
TGAGCACTTGAATGCTGTCAGTGCAGACAACATTTTGCTATTCACATGCCATCTATCTGAACGTCTCACCAAAGTTTCTCTGTAAATTTTCTTGTATTTTAAAAATAGTTAACTGTTATTCCCCTTTATAATTAGAGTTTGCCCTGAGCTTTACTTGTTTGATTAAGTATTTAGCTGTATTTATGCCCTTGCATCATTCTTGCACAGTCCTTAGTAGCAGCTCTTCTCCTCTGTAAATTGCTGTGTGTCTACTGCAAAAAGTTTCATAGGCTTTGAAAGAAGTTCTTCAGAGAGGTGTACTGCTTGCCTTCTTGTCTCCTGTAGTTGTGTGTTGTATGCATGTGTTGGGCGTTTATGCTTTTCCTAACTGAGAAAATGGATTTATGAAATAATAGAAATAGATAGTACTAGTGGAAAGGTCAACAGTTTGGAGTGTCTTAAAAGATAAATTTATGATATTCCTTGGTGAATGAAGTTAGTGACATTGATGGTGAGCTGTTAATATACTGAGTTTATCCTAAGAGGATAACTGAGTATTCCAACATTTCAAAAAACTGGAAGCAAAGATTTTAATTTTGCTGATAAATCCAGACTATAAGTAGTTTGATATTACAACACTGTGCCACTATTTAAAATATCTTAATTGTTTGACTTCAAGCTGTCTTTGTTCAAAACCACACTTCACTACATTTTTCAACAATGAAAATTTTCCTAGGATCTTGAAAAATTATTGTTGTAAAACTTTGTATAATTAAGGTAATTGCAGAACTGACTTTCCATTTGCATGTTTCTTTGAAGAAAACTTGACAAGTGAAACAAATTTTTATATCAAAAATCTGTGCTTCTAGTTACATTTAGGTTTGTTGTCAATACCACAGTGGTCTTAGTGAATCTAAGACATAGAAATACAGCTTTAAAAAAAATTTTTAATGACACTTTTAGGGTTTTAGAATTAATTTTTGACTAATTAATAAGGTTTCATGATCCTCTTTTTGATTTGGAACCCACTCTGAGTTGTGGCAAAAAACTTGAAAATAATACAGTGTTATTTGGCATGAATTTAACTTCTCCCAAGGCTTAGGTTTCCACATTAGTATTAAGGGCTCTGCACCTGAGGTTGAAGTTCAACAACTGGTTTGAGTTGAAAGCAGCACAGTAGTCCTGCTTTTCCCTCTTCCTTACAGCTAACTTCCATTCTTTCTCTTTTTCTGACATAAGTCCTTGTGCAATAGTGTGACAGATCAAATTAGGAAATTAACTCGCGCATCTGAAAAATACCATGGCAAAAATGTCATGGATTAAATAGGGTTTTTGATTTATGACTTGTTCTAACTCTCCCCTGATCAAAATTTTCTGGTTTTCTATAGGTAATAAATTACATTCTGTGTTTCTCATAGGAGGCACAACAATATAATCTCTGTCTGTCATGCTCATACAGATGCACTCCTTTCTCTATGGCAAGGTATTGTGTACCCTTTGTCTCAGTTGGTCTGATCAAGAAATGCTGAAGTTTAATTAAATGCAAATGTTTTTAAATACAATTTAATTTTCAAGTTGTAAATTCTGTTTTGGACTTAAAGAGGGTTTTGTGTGCCTAAAACTTGTCTGGTTTTGCTATATGTATTAGTTGGTTTAGTAAAAGATAATACACTCCTTTGATAAACTTTGTGTTATTTCGGTTTTCATAATATTTTGATACTGATTTCTCTCGCAAACTGAAAATAGTGTGGTAGCATGAAATATATGTATTTTTAAAATAAGACTTGAAACTAAATGTTATATTTTTAATTCTGTCTTCAAACTGAGAAAATATCTCCACCTTTGTAATAACAACTGCAGAAGTTGCAGAAGGAAATACAAACTCCTTGGCAATAGCACACAGGCCAGTTGGGAGCTTTTCACACCTGGAATCTGCAAGTGGTGATGAGTATTTTTGGCACCCAAGAGCTTGAGAAAGGAAAACCTAAAATGACATTGGTGCTGTGTTGAATTTTTAAAAAGATTTTCTTCACAACTGGTACAGTTGGAAATTTAAGTCAAGGTCTTAAATTCGGTTTTCTCATTCATGTGGTGAATGATGATTTTCCAAACACGAGCTTTTAATGGATGTATTTAGAAAATATTCAGGTTTAAGTGTAGGATAGCTTTCTATTTTGGATGTTCAAATAGATGCACTTAAACCATTTCTATCCCTAGAATTAACAATTTAACATGTTCCTAGCCATTCTAAAACAATGGACTTTACTATGAATGTGCTGAAATTAGGACCCTTGAACATTTCCTGCCCTGATTTTCTCTTTATGCTGGCCTTTTAAAATTTTCTTTGTTTCTTAAGTTCTGCTTAAAAATAGGAAGTACAGGAATGGAAAGCATCTTAGGTAGATTTCAGTTAATTTACTAGTTTTTTAAATGAGCTGAAAGCAGGCAGATAGAGCTCCTAATATTCTTATAGAGTTCCTAATAGTCCTAATAGTTCTTAATAGTAATAGGCTGATACTATTCCATAGTGGAGGCAATAGGACTTGTATTCCTTTCTATGAAACAGAAGTAATCTGTGCTCACTTGCTTTGTCCTGGAATTTAGAGTACCTCCATTCAGCCAAAATTATCTGTGCTACTTTCTCAACCTTAGATTTGAACATAACCATCTAAAAAGGCTGGTAAGCAGAGAATGGCTTCAGTTTAGGCTATCTCTAAGGAAATTAAATACATGTGCACAAATTACATGAAAGGATTGCCTTTTTTCTGGAAATTTTGCACTGTTTTTTTCTAATACCATATAATCTCTTAGTGTACATGGATGGGGTAGATTAAAGAAGTTTTTGTGGGGCTGATGTGTAGTTAAAATCATTTAAGTGGGTAGAAAGGTTTTAAATGATAGATGCTGTTTGCATGGTATTCTGGATATTAGCACTAATGTGTTTACCTGTTCTTATTTTATACTGTGATCAGTTCCCAGCAAAGGCTTATGTTATGGAACAGTCTATCCTCATTGTGTTGTCCTAGTTACTCCATGACCTGTCATCTGGAAATAAATTTGACAGAGGGCTAATTGTCTTTAATTGTAGTAGTTCTGTTATCTTGAAAAGTTCCTCTGAAGTGATAAACTGATTTGATAAGAAAATTGGTGAGTTAATGCATACAGAATTTTAGGAGATATATTGCAATTAGAATGGATATTACTTTTTTTAGGAGAGTTCTAAAGAAGTGTTTGTTGTGCTGAAAATAGCCTTACTGCCACCTATAAAACTGCACTGCTAAAGGATTCATCTACTGAATGAGTAAGGGAAAGCTTGCACCTTAACTGTGTGTCATTAATTATTCATCTGCTTCAGTTGAATACAGAACATACTGGAGCTTTCTTAAATTGTTAACGGCATCGTAGGCTGTTAAAGAGCTATGCTGAAAACAACGTATTGCACTAATACAAATGCAACTGTATTTACTTTTATGATTCTTTAATTCATCTGTGAAATTTGGAGTGGGCTAAACAGTCTGAATTAAACTCCTTCCAAATTCAGAGAAATTTCAGTTTCAGTCTTGACCTGAGAACCATCTCCAAAGAATGCATATTTATGTCTGTCCAAAAGTCCTTTGAATGTAGTCCTGTCTAATAATGTCCTTTACTTCTGTATAAATTTGAGGAAGGCGATTGTAACCTAAATTGCACCAACTAGAATACATGTTTTCTGTTATTAGGTAAGGAATATATTTATCCACTGCAGTACATCAATAACTAACAGATCTGCAATTATACAGTGTTAAGGCCATAAGACAACACATCAGAGCAATAAAACTGTCTTTAAAAGTCTTTAAAAAATAAGGTCTTTAAAAACCATATTCTTGTAGTAATACTGGAGTTTAAGGATGGAGGTGCATAAGCATCTGATAAAGTTGTGGTTTAGCAAAAGTATAAAGCAGTTTCAGACTTAAATTAGGGAAATAAGACTTCTATAATAAAAAAAAATAATAAAAAAATCTTTTCTCCCTATTAGGAATTGGTTTGATTGAGTGTAATTCAGTGTGGATGTCTAACTCAGTGGTGCTGTCTATACCACAAGAAGAATGTGGAACAAGGAGGGGGGGGTTTGAAGGAGGACCATATAAAAGACGCATGGTTATGAAGGAAGGCTTAAAGCTAAATGTATTAATTTACAGGAGGTTAAAAAAAAGAAAAAGTTTAGATGTTTAAATGAGGTGAAATTACTGGAAATGGAATTTGGTTACCAAAATTTGGTAACCAAGTCATGTGGTAAGAAGTTAAAATTAGACATATTAAGCCTTGAAACTAAGCAAGTTATGCTTATTTTGAGGAAAGGAACATACTTTTCCTACAGGTGATAAATTTTCCTCATGTTTGAAAGCTTCAGCAAAAATCTTACTTGCAATTTTAGATTTTGTTTTGGTGAGATGAATGGTTTCTCCTTTACTTGTTTTAAGCAAATGTCAGGGGAAAATAAATTCTCTTGAAGTCCTGGTATAGAAATGAACAATTTATTTGTGAAGACCAACCCCTTCTTTGATGGAACTGGCAGGTGATGGAAAGAGAAGCAAACATTTGAGTTAGGGGAAAAAAACACTGTATGTGCTTTAAGCGTGTAATTTTGGAAATAGAGCTTTTCTTCTTCATTTGTGCCTTTTCATTTTGTCTTAGTTCCTGACTGTGTTATGATAGTTCTGTTAGAAAGGACAGTAATTATGGTCAGTGGTTAATGTTAAGGAGGTTCATATAAATGGCTCTAGTTCTTTTTAGAATTTTGACCTTATCTGCAGGGGAGAATTTACTATCACTGGTAGAATATAAATTGGTTCAGTGCAATCTGATTAAATTGAAGGATGGATGCTGTTACTCAGAATACACAATCTTAATTTGGTTTCCCTTCATTTGTTTGAATTAAACCTATTCAGGCTATGTATTCTGAATGAACACTCCTTTACAGGGATGTAATCCACTGTCATTTGGCATAAATTTAGATCCTCAACTAATCCAGATTAATATTTCTCCAGAGGGTTTTGTTTTGTTTGGGGTTGTTCATAATGTACAACTGAAGCAAAAGGGCATAAATATAATATGAAAAAGAAATATGAAGGAACATAAGAAAAACCATAGTTACTGTCACATCAAACAAAAAAAAGTTTGTCTTAAAAAGCCAGTTTGTTTAAGGCAGAGAGTGTTTATTAAAAAAGCATAATTTAGTCCGAGTAGTGAGCTTGGCAAATAGCCACATGGAAGGCCATACTGCTGATTTAAATCAGTATGGTTTTACCAATTTTGCGTATCACTTGTGTGTTGATTTAGGAAAAAAAGCATTGTTCACTTGCAGTTTATACTATTTTGAAAGTGATTGAAATAACCTAAAGCAAATATACTTTTGGGAGAGTATGGTCTTGGATAAGAGCATTTATACAGTTACATTTGTGTAATTACACCAGTGTAACAATAAGCACAATTCTAGCAAAGCTCAAAGAATTGAAATAAGCTTTTAATTGGTTGTAGTAGTTGCTGATGGAAGCCATTATGGATATATTAATCTCCAAAATACAATCTCCAAAATACAGAAACAAAATACAATACAGTAGCCATTATGGATATATTAATCTCCAAAATACAAAATACAATGCTATCTATAATCCAATTTAGCAATGATTGCTAAAACAAGGCAAAAAAAAAAACCCTGACAAAATTACCAAAGACAAGGGTTTTCCTCACCAAAGACAGATGTTTATAGCCTGACATAATTGTACTTTAGATTTATTCAATCATAAATAATAATAATATATTTAATAATAAATAATCCTAGCTATGTGAAACACATTGTAAAATGTGAAGTAGTCAGTGTGCAGTGCAATTGCAATTTAAGTATCTATTTTTACCATTGTAATTTTTGGTTAATATTATTTTAAGCCTGTTATATACTAGTACTAATTAAACAATTATTTAGTTATTAATTAGATTTTAAAAGGGATTATTAAAATTAAGTTTAAATGTAATTATGCCTTGTAGCAATTTGAAACTGCTTATGGAGTATATCTCTGAAAATGTTTATGTTCATTAGCTCTGTATTGAGATTGGTATTGGAGATATGAGACAGAGCAGGTTGAAAAATTAAGGAAAGATATCCTTGAATTTTTTTCTGTACTGGAAACTGTTTAACTAAAATTTCTGTGTTAGTCACTGTCCCGCTTTTGTGGGATATAAAAACTAGTTAAGGTGCTGGGTGAGAAACACAACTTTTGCTGTATTTCTTGTTATTGTGTTAATCACTGAGATCCCATGTTCTGCTCTGTTTCTGCAGTGACTGGTTAAATGGAAGCCATTCCTGGGATCTGGATGGTTTCTACTGACGAAGACTTTGCATAGCAGCTCCATTGCCTCAGGAGGTTGCAATGAGTGGAGGAGGGGATCAGCCTGACATCCTCAGTGTGGGAATATTGGTCAAAGAAAGATGGAAGGTGGTGAGTATGCCTGCCTGCAATTCTTTTTCTTCTTTGAAATGTGTTTTGCAAAAGAAGTAGTTTGTGCTTTGAAATTAATTTGAAAATACTTGTGAGATTGTTTTGCTTAAATAAAATGGTGAATGACCTTAAAACTGCTTGTTTCTCTTACCCTGCTTTAGAAAGAAGTTATGAGGATTTAAGGTGGTTTATTTCTTTTTTTTTCCTGGTAAGGACCTAGGTGAGCTCTTAAATCCCAACGTAGTGCCTGGTCCAAGCACAACTGGAAGAGTACTGTTAGTGTATTGAATCTGATCAGGCAGTGATTATGTCAGTCCATGCCAGAGATCAGTCAGATGCCCTCCCCTGAAACCAATAAGTTTGTTTCTTCTTATAGGAACATCTTTCAGGACCATGCTGCTCTTCCTTTTGTTTTTGGATTTTATAGCATAGATTTATTCCCAGCTGATTTATATTCATTTGATTGTCTGCCAGGATAGGCTTTACCATAAATAGCTCTGTTCCCTTTTGCTGTTCATATCCTTGATTTGCATCTTCAGGGAAATAGGATCCATTTGAAGCTATTTTTGCTGGGAAAAACAGGCTGAGTTCTCGTAGTGCCATCTCCATTCCTCTGATCACTATTTTTTTACTTAGAATTAAAAAAAAAGAAAAACAAAAAAAAGCACAGAGCATTTGAGGTATCTATGTGTGTCTGTAGTTGGCTGTGAATGGATTCTGAATTGCTTGCTTTGTATTACTCCCCTATTTCAAGATTTTATTTAAAACTGTAAGACTGAACGTAGAAGATACAGATTCATCAATTTAAAATTCATAAGAGAGAATAATTTCAACTGTCTTGTGACCTGTCTTTCATTTAAATATGCACAAAGCTGATACTAACTTTGTGTAGGAAATCTTTGTATTTCCTTCTATGTAAATAGAACCTAAATAGCTATCTCTGGAGTATAAGTATTTGTAAAATACCTTCTTATATTTCATCTCAGTACTGCAGTGTAGTAAAACCTGAAAGCATAGTCTTGAATTAGATCAAATAGTATAAAATACCATTAATAAGCATGTACCAACATACTGATATATCATTATCCACAGAACTACTCTGTTATCTGATATGTGCGATAGTAGCCCTGTTTTCTTCAGGTTTATTTTCTTTCCTATGTAATGAAGACTGCTGATAAGTGTCTTCTGGAAAATTGTGAAAGTAGGCTGTTGTTAATTTCATGTAATTATACATTTTCACTTGTATGTTTTCTAGATCAAGTATTACAGGTAGATGAGTGCCAAGTATTTCCTGTGGGTAACTCTTCAATTTCTTATTTTCTGTAGCAAACATTAAGGACTTTTTGATGGCATCTAAGGTGATAGACTTCATGAATTCAGGATTTCATAGGACAGTCTCCCAGTGAAAGAAACTGAAATTCAGTTTTCAGTTTTTTTGCTGTTGAGGACCTGGTTCTTTGCAGTTGTGAAAACCATACCTAAAATTTTTGGACATGAACATTTTTAAAAACCATGTTCAAATAAATTTAATTTTAACCTAGACATTATTTAGGATGATTCTATTTTGAAAAGTAAGCATAAAAATGACATTATAAAATTTTTTTCCCAACAACAACCTCCTTCTCTGCTGGTGTCCATATCTATTATCATTTGCTTTTATCCTTTGTTGATGCATTTCGTCATGCCTCTTTTCTGCCTTTGAAACATTTGTTACAATCCTGACTTGGAGAGACTTGATTGTAATGATAATTGTTTTAAGGTATGTTTAAGAGTGCCATTCAATATGTAGTGTAAGCAAAAGTACCAAGATCAAACTTGTCAGAAATTGTATGCTTTAGCCAGGAAGCATACAAAGACACAGAAGTTGAGAGAACGGAGAGAAGGTGTTTGGGGTGTGAGATGCTGAACGCAAAAAAGAGTAGCCTGAAACTAATGTACAAAGTGGGAAATTGTAATGCAGATGCAAACAAGGGGAATATGGTCCTTGGCAAGGTAAAAGATGTGAGCAGATGTGGCAGGAGGCCAGTATGGTGGAATGGTCAACACCTGTGTGAACTGGAAAGCAAAATGCAAGTGAACAGAAGGTGGGAGCAGGGATGGGCCCAAGATGAACATGGGACACTGGCTCTGTGTGATGAGTATACGGGAAAGCCAGAGCTCAGCTGGCAGTTGTGACTGGTGAGGGATGTGAAAAGCAGCAAGAAAGGCTTCTATAGGGATGTTGGCAGCAAAAAAAAAGACCAAGGAAAATATGGGCTTAGTGTTAAATGTGTGTGACTTGGTGACAGAGGATGTGGAAAATATTTTTTTCTGCAATCAAAGAGAGCCTAGTTTGTGCCTGGAACTACTGATTGGATGTATGTTAATGATTCTGGTGTACTTTATCTGAGGATATAAATTGATCTGTTTACTTTATTAGCATGGTGGTTTGTTTTTTAATTTTTTTTTTTAAGTTCACAAGCAGAGAACCCTTTCAAAGGCAGTCTTTCTTGGTCTGGCCATTTCTCAAAGCTGGTAAATGAAGTTAGGTGATAAACTGGTCTACATTTGGGGGCATGAGGATGGCTGTGTCACCTCTTTGCTTTTCCTCTCACCATTTTCACTATGCATTCTCACTGGTGTGCTTGTACTATGCTGAAAATTCATGTGGTTTTGCTGGAAACGAGAGTCAGTTCTGTGTCAATGTCTGTGTTTAGTTGTTGAATCCCTATTAGTAGGTTAAGTGTGCATTTTTCCTTATTCGTAGAGCCTAGGCTATTTTAAAAAATTGTTTTCCTGCTCAGTCAAATACCAGATGGTCTGGATTAAGAGACATTAGATTTATTTTCAGAATCTGAAGATAGGTCAGCATATTGCTGCTCTCTAGAACCCTGGAATGTTTAGATGACATTTAATACAGTGTCGTCATATAATGTTAGCAACTGTATGTTTTCAGATGACATTTAGAAAACCATGTCAGTCTTAGGGTAAGTTTTGTCTCCTTTTCGCTTTTGTCAACTTTAGAATGTTAGCGGGGGAGGCAATATGAAAGCATTTTGTGAAACATCATTGACATTTTTGATATTGAAAACCAAAACAAGTGTCTTCTCCCTGTGACCACTTAAAGCAGAATGAAAACACAACTATTAATATTTGCTCTGAATGTAGTGCAAACTAATTAGTATGTCATGAGCATTCTCTTTACCTCTTCCTGGCACAGATGAAACTTCCAGTGCTGCAAGTTTCTTAAATCTGTCTGTTAATAAGAATGGTATTGGTGAACCATAAGTAAATGTGAGTAACCTTTGAAATGCATATTTAGAGATAATCTTAGCCATTTCTTATAATTTATGATTCAGCTGTTGTGTGTAAGTCACTCCACATGATAGAAAAGAGTGTCTCTTTTCAGGAAGTCTAAAAACTTGTATAACTTTATACCTTTATTATTCAGTGTGCATATTTCTGAAAAGAGAAAAATATGGCATATATTTAAAATGTCACTGTGCATTTGTATTTGAAGGTCTCTGAGCTGTGACTGTTTGTGGAAAGACTTTATTCAGCATGCTGACTTTGCCCAGATTCATGCTGGGAATACTATTGCACTCTTCTATTGTACTATGTACAATAGTTTAGTGCAGATAGAGATCAGGTGTGTTCAATTCCAAACTGTGGTTAGCCATTCATTTTTCAATTATTCAGTAGCTCTTTTATGTACTGAAGGATATGATTTTTATTTTAAAATCTATTTGTAATACAACAGCATTTGCTGTATGACAGGCAAAACAAACAAGTATTGCTGTTTTGTTTACTTTCTTCTGACCTCTTTCAAATATGGTTTTGTTCTTTCTTTTTTCCCCCCCAATATAGTTGAGGAAAATAGGAGGCGGAGGATTTGGAGAAATTTACGATGCACTGGACTTGCTTACTCGGGAAAATGTTGCACTGAAGGTCGAATCAGCTCAGCAGCCAAAGCAAGTACTGAAAATGGAAGTAGCTGTGTTGAAGAAGCTGCAAGGTAGGGCTGTACCTTGGATATGCCAGAAGTAGAATGTCAGTGTATCTTCTTAAAAAAAATATATATATTTTGAGTTAATATTTCTGATATTCTGCTGGTTATTGCTTAATGATTATTAAAAGTGGAATAGAAACTCTTTCAGATTATAAAAGTTTTTCTACAGTAAAGATTTTCTTTGAAATAGGATGACATGAAAATAAAAAGAACAAAAAAATTAAATTGCTGCAAAAACCTCTGTTCATATTTAGTTTATTCTGAATCCATAGGTTCTGTTTGTTTTTTGCTCTAGACTTTGTTGTTATTCTTGTTACCTTTTTAGTTTTTCTTCTAAGATGGTCTCTTTTTTCCTGTGCTATAAAGTATTGAATATTTGAGGGTCTTTTACATGGCATCTGGGATAAGAATGTTTGTTTTCTTTGCTTTGCACATATTGCTAAGAATTTTAATGTTGAAATGGGAAATGTATTTCTAAAAATCCCCACAGGCAAAAACCCCAACTTTAAAGTACTGTAACTTGTAGGAAAAAATTACTAACATGTAAAATTCTGAAATACTTAAAGGGTTCAGCTCCCTGAGTCAGGGTTTGAATAGTCACACTTTATGTACCTTTAGATACTTTGATGAAGCTATCAATACAGAGAAATATGCAGTGGCTTCTCTTCATTGCTTTTCACAAGTATAATTTTGGGAAAGAAAGTTTAAAGGGTGCCATTTTCTTTAAAGTTTTTTGGGGTTAATCTGTAAGATTTTGAATAATACAGTATTTCTGTCAGCAGCCTAATTTTTCCAAACTCTTAGTTTGAATAAAACAAAATCTGCATGACATATGGCGCTGCCTAATGTGCTGTAAAGGTCACACTGCAGCAGAAATTGACAGCCTTCATAGATTTAAGAGGGCAAGCATGTCACATGTTATGATAACAAACTGTTCCTACGCTTTTGTCTGTTTAAAGGATTTCACAAAAACATCTAGCATTATATAGCTGAGCAAGGAGATTTTCGTTGAATTTTAAAGTTTCTAGCCCAGAGTTGAATATTAAATTTCAGTATTGCCAACTGAAAGTTTGGAAAACATTTGTCAGGGTTGTTGAAAGAAATTATCCTAAAGACAATGAGTTTTGAAGAACAAAATACTCGGTAACTCCTGGGGTTTTTAAATGCTCAGACTTAATTTTTCCAAGAGTTTATGGTTTTTGTTCTGCACACATGAGCTTGATTCTAGTTTCACCAAACCCAGACTCTTTAAAATGGTATAACTGAACCAACTAAATGATAAGGAAAATAGTAGCTCTGCAAGAAAATACTGGAATTTAGTAGTTCTACAATGCCAATGTATTTATGAAAACATGACCTTATGTAGGACTGTGTAAGTGGAGTGCATTATAACTTTCTACTGTAAATTAAAGTATAGCGGGATTTCAGTTAAGATACTAGGACACTGATTTTTTTCTTAGTAAAAACTTTTTTCTTTTGAAATATTTGTGAAAAAAAGATTGATGAAATAATAACATATTGATGTATGAATAATTGACATAGGGCCTTACAGAAGTTACACTCCCAAAGGAATACTGATAAGGAAATTATAATTCCAAACAGCCCAAGTCTTCCTTCAGAAGAGTTTTTGATTATATTGAATCATGGGAAATGTCTTGATAAAAAGAAGAGAACAATGGAACACCTGAACAACAGATCCACCGAGACAAATAATCCGCAAAATATATAATTGAAATAAATATTTCAGTTATTTAGTTTTTCAGTATTATTTCTCTGAGCAAATAAAAAATAGAAGCTGTTATATAACTGAAACCCAGATTTTGTATGAGATTCTTTGGTAATAATGCTTTTGACGATCTTTCTTATGAGAAAACAATCTAAATATGTTATTCCTTACTTTTTATGTCAAGTTACTCTCTTGCACAGATACAGAAAAAAAAGTTGGTGATGATAGTAACACTAGAGGTGACCTCTAGTCATTGCTGTGGAAGTTTACACTTAACACTTTTACTGCTCTCGTTTTAGGTAGGGAATGTTATTTGTGATCAATAAAGCAAACACAGTGAAGACATGGGTCAAGGTGAACCTTTTGCATATATCGCAATTCATAATTTGCACAGATACAGTACTTTATGTTTGCATGCACCTTTTGTTATCTGTACTTAGAAGGTTTTGTTTATTAAATAAGGTTATGGTAGAGGCCATTTTATGCTTTACATAAGATCTTTGCTTCTAGGAGCCGTTTCCATTAATTTCTTAACCTCCACAAGATTTGAGTATGGAAGAGCTAAAAATTTGAAGCATAGGGAAAATCAAGAAAAGTGGATGAAGATGGGGAATAGAAAATAATTTGTAATTGTTTTTAAAAGATTTTTTTGTTATTAATCTGAAATGCTCTTTTTATCATGTAGAAATTAGTCTTATTTTTGGCAATTTTTTTCTTTTCATGCATATTCAGACCAGGTGAAGTTGTAAACAGTTCTTTTAGGATATTGTTGTAAAAACTTTCTATTAGCATACATCCTCTGAGACCAATTTTTATCTTGTTGTTCTATCCCTTTTTGGTGTGTGTCTGTATATATGTGTGTATAATTTTGGTATGTATCTGTATATATGCGTATAATTACTCTCCTTTTCTCAAAGGGCTTATGTTCTCTTACTTGCAAGATGTTCTAGTTACACTGGACATAGAGAGGAATGAATAAAGTTTTCATGAAAACCCTTTTTCTTTCAAATATTTTAGAAGTTTCCCCTTTTTGTCCTGAGAGGCAATGAGCTCACAGTGTTGCCGAGAATTTTCTTGATGTGTGGATCTGATTTTAATAAAATACTGTACAGTTTGTGGAATATTATTAAGAAACAGGCTTTTAGAAGAGAAATAAACAGGTGTAATATGTCTCAATAGAGCAGAACAGCTCTTGCAGTCTGTATTAGGGCTAGGCACATTCTCAGGGTTACAAACATGACTTTTGAGTTTATCTGTATCAGAATCTTATTTCCCAGAAACTGTGAAACTGAAATAAGAATAGCAGTTGGCACAAGTGTAGGGATTTTTTATAATTTTTTAATTTCAGAAATTTTAAAAATTAAAACAGTGTGGTCATTTTTGTGGGGGTAAAATGACTAATAACTGTGTGGTATAGTGAAGTATATAAAAGTAGTAGCTTTGTATATGGTACAGTGACTAATGAAAAACTTCAAAGAAGCTCTTTTTAGGACCCTGAGCTAGCAAAACACTCTGGAATATGTAAATAATTGTATGACTTCACTCTTAATTATGAAGGAGCATTGGTTCACTGATATGGCCATTTATTACAGCTTAGTCATCAATTACTTCTTATTTTTTCCCTCCTGCTGTCCCCTAATTATTGTTGCAGAATGTTGTTTAACTCTTTCAGTTCCTTATTTTTGCTTTTTTTATTTTGGGCAAAAGGAATCTGCCGCAACAGATGGTTGTTTTGTTTAACCATGTTGTTAAGCCATCTGTTCCCACAATCAGATGGGAGAAGACAGATTTATCACATCTCACTCAGTGAGAGTGAGACTCACTCGGTTTCTGTCTCACACAACCTTAGAGACTTATCCCTCACTCATTTGCAGCTCTCTAGCATAATTTAGTGATGGGCTGTGTCTGGTGTAGGCTGTTAAGCTGCTGTAGTGATACACTGCAGCAGCCTGGGGAATGGCATGCAGGCTTAGCACCCTCCCTAGGAGGTTTTTCAAGGGCAGAGTTGTTCGCTGCAGCCCATTACCATCATCTTCTCTCCCTGCAGCCCAGCCACGTGGCTCACAGGTGTGAGAAAATACTGTTTTGTTGCTGAGGGAAAGGCTGTAGTAGGTGTGTATAGCCCCACTGGAGTAGTAGAGGATCATTCTATTAGAATAAAGTATACAAGTCTTCCTTCTGTCCTTCTTCTTTCCTCAATTTTATATAAAAGTTTCTAGGGAATTTACTACACAAACTGAGTTGGTGCTTCAGTTAAAATGGGATTTCTCTGACCGAACTGAGTTTTGGACATTTACTGTATTTGTCAGATAAAATCTGACTATATATATGTATCTCTGAAGATATTCCTTCAGCATACTCACAACTGGCTGTAAAATGAATCATAAATATTTGAGATGAGACTTCATTAATAGAAACTGCAGCAATGAATATAAAAAACTTCATCTTGATAAATTTTCTCCTAATCCTTTTTGTTCGTAAAATTATACTGTCTGTAATATTGCCTTTCTTGCCATTCCAAGTGGATGAAAGGAAAAAGTGAAGGAAAAGCAGTGATACTTAAAGTTTAACACTCTACGTGTTTGCAGAAATTGTAGATTTTTCTTTCAAAATAAACTATTTTAATAAATCCTGTAAGCTTTTCTTTGTTTAAAAGGGCCTACCTACCTGCTTAATTGGATGTGGCAGGCAGCTTCCTGAGGAAGCAAGAAACAGACAACCACGTTTTTGTCAAGTGAATTGAAAATATTCAGAAACTGTAGGGTGACTTTTCAGGGTTTTGATGGAGCTGTGAGTGCAGCAGTAGCAAAAAGTCCCCTCAGATCTGTAGCTAGTTGTTATGGTGTTTTGAAAACAGTAATGTGTGTTTGTTTATTTTCACTATATATGACATGCTTGTAATTCTAAGGGTAAAGAAATTCATGATAGAAATCTTAGGTGACAAATTTTACACATCTTTATCAACCACTTGAGACGATCAGCTTTCTATTGGCTTTAGTTACCATTGGTTTGAGAAAGGAAAGTAAATGGCCTGAGGAACTTTAATCCTACAGTTCTCTGTTATGTTAGAGTGGGCCAGAGTGGGATCTTAAGGGATCCCAGCTTCTCTCCAAGTCAATGAACTCTGGTACCATAATGCCAATGAATTTGCATTCCCCTTCTGTTTCCCTACTGCAGCCTTTGGCTTGCCTTTTTCTCTGTATCTACTTGGGAAATCTTACGCTATGATTTACAGCTGCAGGATAGTATGGAGATGATTTTTGACCTGTCTTCTCCTCTGCAGTTTGCTCCTAGGACAGGAGGAGGCTTTAAAGAAAATTAGCTTAAACAAAACTCTGATTTTTTTTTTTTTTCAGTTTCAGTGTACTTGTGCTGAATTTATCTTCTGTAGCTAAACAGCAAGGACTGTGTTCTAGAGAAAGATATTAATGAATTGGATTAGCTGAATTACATTTTCTACAATTTTTTAATATAAAACATAACTCACAAGTAATACTACTGTTTTCTTTCATCATGGCAGCTGCAGCTTCTAGAACACAGGAATATTGGCTAGGAATATTCTCTATAACAAGCCATTACCTTTGTAAGAAAAGAACCTTTCCCAGTCCAAAATGCCTCAAATTTGTGGACAGTTAGGCATGTTGTCATGCATGTTTTCTTATGGAAGAGTGATAGCTAGGGCTACATATATTATGGGAGAACAATTTTGTTTTAATTATAGGTAGAACTAACTGGTTTTATTGCTGTTCAACTGTGCAGGGCTTAATTTACTAAAGATCTCAGTAGATATATAACTTTTTTTCCAGTAATATCCTAGGTATTTAAAGGAATAAACCCCAGAATTTCATTATTATTGGCTAATTTGCTTCATTTTCTCTTAGGAAAAGATCATGTCTGTAGATTCATAGGATGTGGACGGAATGACAGATTTAACTATGTGGTCATGCAATTGCAGGTCAGTGTATCAAAGAGCTCAATGTTTGCTTGTGTGCTTAGGTTTATTAGCCAAGCGTATATGAAAATATCAGTAAAATTTTAAATGATGCTAAACAAACCCCCCAAAGATCACGAATGCATTGTAATGAGCAAACCTAAATTGAGCATATCCTTATATGTTTTCCCTGTTTTACCCTTCCCATAATTCTCTCAAAAATGAGAAAGCTTGCATCCTGAGAAAGACCTGACTGTTGGAAGGGTGAACTGTGACGTCTTCTGAGATATTTGACATTCCTTTTAAGTCTTGAAGTTAGTCTAAAATGTATTATATTAGTAATTGCATTTTGTTGGCTTTTTTAATAAATGTGAAAAAATATAAAATATACTTAGCAAGTAAAAAAAAAAAGCTTCATTTTACTGAAAGACTTGTTCCTTTAAAAAGCGATAAAATGGGTGATTAGTACGTAGAGTTATGGGGTTAATTCCCTTTGTCATCCTGGTGAATATGAATACTGAAAAAAGTGTGTTCTAGTTCATACTGTTTGTCATCTGTTATTTAAGCAGAACAAAAATCTGCACAATTCTGTGGTTTCATGGGGTTCTATTTCCTACATAGTATATTGTCCATCTGTTTGATATAATGTATAATTAAATGATGTCCTTTTCCTTAAAGAAGTTAGTATGAAGAAGTCTTCATGAGCACTTTCTCAGTGGCCTTTATTTGGATGTGACACAATTACAATGTTAACTAATAGTGTTTGTATTGGTCTTCTAATGGGGATTAGTTTGTTCCATGTTTTTAGAAATGGAAAGGTACTGAGGTTCATATTTTCAAAAACAGATTCTAAATTTAGTGTGGGAGATATTCAGGGTCATACGGTCATTACATTTAGGTGAGGTGTATTACCCTTGAATGAGAAAATAGGTATTGAGAGTATTTCCTGGTTGATCATGAACAACTAAAGAAGAAGTAGGAAGACTTTACGCCATCTGTGAATCTTCGTATTAGTATTTTTTTATGAAAATGTCCTTTTAATTTTATCAGGGTCGAAACTTGGCAGACCTGCGTCGTAGTCAATCTCGAGGAACATTCACCATTAGTACCACTCTGCGACTTGGGAAGCAGATTTTGGAGTCTATTGAAAGTATTCATTCTGTGGGATTCCTGCACAGGGACATAAAACCAGTAAGTCTGCCCATTAAATCAAAACAGGCAAGTAAGATGTGGTCATTAGATGGCTGCATAAGTAAGAACAGATTGTATACTAGATGCTAAAATGCAAAAATGAGAAGGGACATAAAATTGAACGTTTAATCATCAGATAGGGCTGATTTTTCTCTATTAAGTAATGTTGGATTGCAACAATGGTAAATTTGGTTATTTTCATCGTCTCCAGTTTAGGCCTCCTTGCTATTTTCTGTAGTTCATGTAACTAAGAGTATTTGCCATGAGATATGACTTAATGTGTTTGACTAATGGCAATTAATATTATCATATAATAGATCTAAAAGCATAGGTACTAACTGTAGAGTGTATTTATAAGTCCTTCAATAGAAATTTTTTTTTGTATTTAATGTATTTTTAACAAGGAAATGAAAGACAGACTGTAAGAAAATACTATTGTTTTATTGTGCAGTTTTAGTAAGATCTGTTGTCAATATGTCAGGATGAAGAAAGTGGCTTCCTGATGGTATCACACTTTTGTTCTTACTATTTTTTCTGTTTTTCCTCAAATTTATTCCTGAAATTGCATCATCTGTTTTTAATATTGCTATTTGATATTTTAATATTGCTAATGATATTTTTAATACAAATACAAGTACAAATACAAAAACTCTTGTCAAGGTTTGACCATGACTAAACGCCAGGCACCTCGACTCTCTCTTGCTACAGGAAAAAAAACCACTTAAAACACACTAATTTCATGAGTCACCTGAGATAAGACACTGGTTGGTAGGAAGACGCACAGAAAAAAGAAAAAGGGCAAACAGGCTCTAAGCTTAAAGTTGCAAAAAAAGTGATTTAATTACCTAACAGAATTGGAGGATAAATAAATGCAAGGCGAAAATACACTTTTCATACATTATTTTGTTCACTCCCCCCTCCCTCTTACGAACTTATAGTATTCACCCCCTTTCCTCTTCTATAACCAACAAAGCCAGGTAGGGGCAGAGTGTGGGGTATTGTTTTCAGTCCACAGAGCAGGTTCTTAAATCTGTTCATCACCATAATTCATCCACTACAAATACTCTTTGTCTCTACTTATCTCTCTCTCTCAAGACAGTTCTCCTGCTCTCACCCCCACTCTTTTAAGAAGCAATCTCTGCACTCACCC
>VZRM01000661.1:275969-334707 GCA_013397955.1 Grantiella picta
CTTCACCGTGGCCAGCAGAGAATTTCAGCTCCGGCACCTCCTCCCCCACCTTCTTCACTGACCTTGGTGTTATCCATGCTGTTTTCCCTCTAGATATTTTCACCTCCACCTCCTCCTGCTCCAACTACAAAGAAGTGAAAGAAGTGTGCATCTACCTTGTTTTGAATTTTTCTTAAATATGTTTTCACAGAGGCGTAACTAACACCTCCAATTGGCCCAAACTTGGCCGGCAGCATGTCCATCACTCTCAGAGCCATCAGAGATTGGCTCTGCTGGACTTGATGTAAAACTTCCAGAACTTACCCTCAGGACACACAGGAGCCATCTTCGTGCCACTCCCCACCCCTCAGACACCTCCCCAGGCCTACCACAACAGCTTCTGAGGGTCCAAATTTCTCCTAGATGTTAAAAATACTTTACTGATGTTTTGGGCCAATCAAAACCACCACAACTCTGAACTGTCAAAATTTGTAAATGAGATAAAAATAAGCAAATCTTTGTGTTTTCTAATAGATGTAAATATGGCGTGTTATATCTGACTTATAATGCTAAATTTCCTGCAAGGTGAATGATGCTTACATGAAACATGCAATAATTTTCTGTACATTAGGAAAATTTCATTTGCATGACTTCTTCCTGGCAACTTTTTGTAAAGCTTGTATTCTCCCTGAACCATCCCCATCTAAGACTTCGTTTAATAGGGAAATGGCATAGAGGCAGTGAATATCAAGTGAAATAGGTGAGAAAGAATTAGCTGGAGCTAACTCTGCTTTGTGCTGAAGTCATATATTGAAAGCATTGGTTGGTTGTTTTCCATGTGATCAATTAGGCAGTGCCTAAATTCTGTGAGTCAGTGACATGATTGGAAAATTCTTGCTAAAAATTAATATATTCTAAGTGACAAAGTAAGGTGACAATCTCCTTGGACAATACAGGCCACTGTTCAGATGTGCTAAGTTGGATGCTTGTTTTTCTTAACAGCAGTTTCTTCAAATTTAATGGAGTTCAGTAGAAATAAAAATATGGAAGGAAGGATAGAGAAATAGAATATGAATTTTCTGGTGGTGTTGCTGTATTAATATGTGAACTTATTGAACTGTGTGTATTTATCTATTATCTGTCTGTATTTTTTTTTTCTTCCTAGTCAAACTTTGCCATGGGACGCTTTCCAAGCACCTGTAGGAAGTGCTTTATGCTGGATTTTGGCTTGGCACGGCAATTTACCAACTCATGTGGGGATGTCAGACCAGTAAGATATTTTTCGCAGTTGAAAGTCAAATACTTTATTGTGGTCATATGCTGTCTTTTCTTCTGGAGAAGTATGGGAATTGCATTGAACTGGTAACTGTTCTAAGCTTGACAAACACCATCGCAGATTAGTAATCCATGTGATTTGTTGGTTATGTTAAAAGCCTGTCAGTAGGGAATGATTCAGGTTTCTGGTTTTTGGCTTGAGACAGAGATGTACATCTAAGATATTTTGGGATAATCTGTCATTTGGTTTGGAAAATTGAGTGATAAATAGGTTTTCATTAAATATCAGAATAATATACCACAGCTGAATTTCACTTGGTATTTTATATTGTATTTGAAAAAAAACCCAAACCAACAAAAAACAGGAGCAAAAAGTAAAAGTCAGACACTAAACTGAATATATATGTATAATCTTCTGAAAGAGAAAGTCTGAATAATTAAAACAGTGATAGAATATTAATTATAATATATAAGAGGACATAATTAAGTGTAGTTGCTGTATTCCCAATGCAATGCAATCTGCAGAAAATTGTAGGTAGTAGCATATCGATGAGGAAACTACAATTTTAAGTGAGTGGGGACTCCCTAATTCATAGGTAGGCAGTTAGTTTTATTAATATCAAAGTTTCAAAATGAGCAAGTCAGTGTCATGGCATGTGGTGATGCTTAAAATAGACATATTTTCTTTATTGAGTTAGTTCAGTTTGCATTTTGCTGGCAGTACAGAATAATGTACTAGTCAATATTGTGTAGCATATTTATAAATATGGTGCAAATTCAGTGGTAGAAACCATCCCAACAGGATTTTTTACTTTTATTTTGACTAAAAAGTATGAAAAGTGATAGATTTTTATGTGCAGATTGAGGTATTTTTTAAAATTTCTCAGTGTTCTTGTCATGTTCTGTATGTTTGGCTGCTTGTAATGTTTTTTGAACTGACTTTTAATTTCAAAGAGAAAACAATTCCTGAGATTCTCTCTATACACACACCAATGGTAGCACTCTCAGAAAAAATAAGTGATAACAGAAAATTCAATATTTTTGATGTCCTGTGTTTTGTAAAAACTACCTCTTGCCTTTTGTTTGTTATTGCAGTGCCTTACAATGTAACTGAAGTAATTTTTCAGTTTAAATTTTTAGAAGTTTTTGACAGTGTAATCCATATTTGCAGAGTGCACTGCTGGTGGGGAGAAAGGCAGTAGTTTTGTTTGTATGTAAGAGTTAGAAATGGTTCTTTGTTAGAGGGCAGCCATACTGTTGACCTTTCTTACTAATAAAATTTATTCATATTTTCAGTTAATGTGCTATATGCTTCTCCTTAGGGCTATCCTTCTAAGCTTCATTAGCTTTTTTGAGCAGATACTGCAGATAATGCAGGACAATGTAAAAGCATGTTCTCCAAAAACGTAGTACTGTCTTCATGAAAACATGTTCCTTATTTAAGGTTGGCTTGTTGACTGTTAGTTTCTTATAACCCTCATTTTGCTTTCGTCATTTAACTGTCTTTATCTTAAGCCAGGAGTTTTCTGGCTTTTACTCCTCTGATTCTTGTCCCCATCTTGCTGTTGGGGAGTGGGTGGATGGCTGGGTGGGGCTTGGTTGCTGACTGGGGTTAAGCCATGACAGGCTGTTGTTAGTTGTCTGTTACAGACTGCTTTGGAGAGATGATTTTTTGTTATCAGTTTATTTTCTTCCTGAGGAGTTATAGTCAAGGCAGAAAACTTAGAATGAGAAATCCTTTCTTGAAGATGATCCAAATGAATTCAATGCCATTTTTCAGAGATGTTGTTCATGTTCACACTACCTGTCTTTATGTCAGACTCCGTGGTAATTTAGCACCGTTAAAACCATGCTACCAGGGAGTCCGTTCAGCTCTAGCTGCTGCTATTCAAATACGGTTTTGAAAAATGCAGATTTAATATAAAAAGCTTCTCAGAAAGCAATATTTTTAAAAAAATGGTTTTCAACACTTGTAGTGCTTACTGTGTTTTTAATTGTGTTTTGGAGCGCCACATGTGGACTATCTGTATAAAGAACAGAGGAGCCAGCATTGTCACTCCATTTCACTGTATTTTTCCTGCATGGGATTTGCATTAGCATAATTTTTCACCCTTGGAATAGGTTATCTACAATAACTTTTGGTTTGCAGCAGCCAGATGACAGTAAAAGTGATTTTGAAAGGAAAAAAAAAACTTCAAGGAGGTATATTGTAATTTATCCACCAAGAATAAAATGGAATCTAAGTAATTGCTTCTGTAGGTATTAATGTCATCTTTATTCACACATTTTTGTATCCATCAGAGTCCCTGATTCATGAAAAGCTTAAGCTTTTGAAGCCAGTAAGCAACAGCAGTTTTCCTGTGAACTACTGCTGCAGGATGCACTGATTTTTACATAATTGAGGGACACATATAATTAAGAAGAGGAACAGATATTTCTTGTGAATCATCAGTTAAGTTTTCCTCATATATGATTACTTGGTGGCCTAGCCAATGATGTATTGTTTGCATCGTCCACTCCATCTGATCCAAACTTCCAATACCAAGCATGGCATGGAGTAAAAGAGCAGAAGAGTTCCATGACTTTTTAAAACTGGACTTAAATTGCTGTAAACATAGAAACATATGTTTTGTGTTTGTAAAAACTAGTATCAATTTTCTTCCTTTTTCTTCCTCGTCTCCCTGGTACTTCTGTGATTGTCTTTTTTTCTTTTTAACATAATCTTTTCACACACTGTAGCTGAAATAGCCTTTTATAGCCTCTCTCTAGAACGACAGAATTTCCCGATCCAACAATATCAGAACTCTTTTCCAGCAAAGAGTGAAATAATACATCTGCAGGATATTGTAGTTGTAGCTGTCTTTATTCTTTTCCCTATGAAGGGAACGCAGTCTTCCTAGCTTATTTTCACTCATCCACTGTCTAGGCAGTAATCTGTTGTAAAGTTGGTGAAAAGGGATAAATTTGGTTATAAATGTGATACTGTTAGAACTGTTAGAAAACCACTAATCCTTTCTGGTATTCCATAATCATTATCTGGACTGTTATTTTAAATTTAGCATTTTCCTTGCAGGAAAATGTCACCCCTCTTAATAAAGAGGGGTAAGAGGTCATTTCAGGAAATTACAGGAAGGAGTATTTTGAGGGACAATTTTACGTGATGAAAATGTGTTCAAGCTTTGTTAGTCTGCCCCAGTGCCTGAACATACTGTTAAAAGGAAATGCCTTTATTGCTTATCTGAAGGATCCAGGGCTTTTACATTCTGTTGGGTTATTCAGTTAGCCGACAGTTTCCCACTTGTTCCAGACACTAGCCTTAAAACTAATTTGTTAGAGTTGCAGTTTTCTTGTTATAGTATCATTTTACTACAGTGGTCTCTGTGAATCTTTGAAACTGGAAGAAAAACGTATTAGCACAGAGCAAAAAGAAAGCTTTGCACACTTTTTCACACTACAGCTAGTTCTTTCTGAGAATTACTGCTGTAAAATAAAACATTTTTAACTGCTAATTTTGACATGGATTTATTTTAACAAACTTGTCCTGTCTTGCAGCTGTCTGAATGACTGTTCTTGTGAGGAGCTGACTTCAAAGAGAGAGGGATATGTTTGTTGTTTTCAGTTGTAAGATTATTTGTTAAATGTGTAGACATGTTGAAGAGAGTAATGAAGAGCTGCAGTTTATTAAGTTGTATGATCTGACGCTATTACCTGGCTAGAACTTAAAAGTCAGAAACAAACATTTATTGCATTTTGTAGGCTTGTGAAATATGAATGAGAGGTAACAACAAATGTGCTTCATATAACTCCTGTAGATAAAGTCTTTGGAAATGTGTTTGGCCTATTAACATATGCTTCAGTATTTACAGTGAGTAGTTTTGATTTGAGTTTTTATTTGTTAGGTTTTTTTTTTTGCAGGTGGTTTTGTGTTCAGATCTAGTACTATTTTATTAGAATGAAATTGTTCTGAACACCCAAACACAGTATCTAGAAAGTAAAGTATCAGTCAGTTTTAAATGGTGAAAAACACAAATGGCACATGAACAAAGTTTTCTGCAGCTATGCTGTGTTCTTAGTGCCTTGAACCCTGGCTCCTTGGCTGTTTGGAACATATTATGCAAATTATACTTTTGTGAAAGCTTGACCTGTGATATGTGTGTAGCTGGAAATGGGATGAAGATTATGGAAACTCAGATAATAATATGTGCGTGTATAGGCTTCTGAAATTAAATATTGTGTTTTGGAGACAGCACTAGGATGTAGGTATTTGGGGTAGATGTAGAATTAAATTATGGAATAGAAGTTGATAAGGAACCACTAATTGGTGGTGTCGGGGGTTGGGGGGGCATTGGAATTTTTTTTCTCCATCCCTGTTACTAAGCAACAAATGTCTGGGTGATTAGAGCCATCTAGTCTTTTGTAAGGGACAAAAGGGTGTGCTGGGTGGGGCAGGGGAAGGAGACAGCAGGCTGTTGGAAATGGCACTCTCTGTCCATTGGACGCCGGGAGGAAAGGGGACTGCTCTGTGCTTCTGGCTGCGACCGCAGGAGATCCAACTGTGCTCTGTCTTCTCCTCCTGGCTGGGTGAGCTTTGATCCAACCTTTTCCCCATTGGGAGTGCACATTTTCCTGGCTGTGTTTCTCGCAGCAGCTGCCAGGGAGTCTGGCTGTCCCTGCCGCCCGCCCCACTTTGCCGCACGAGACCGCAGCGTCTGCTATGAGTGCAGAGTTCTTGCTACCTCGCTAGCTAGCTGGNTAGTTGTGGTTGTTATTATTGTTATTGCTTGTTTATAGATACTAGTAAAGAACTGTTATTTTTTTTTCCCACACCTTTGCCTGAAAGCCCTTGATTTCAAAATTAAAATAATTTGGGGGGAGGGGAAATCACATTCTCTGTCCTAAGGGAGGGTTCAACCTCTCTTAGCAGACAGCTGTCTTTCAAACCAAGACAGGTGGGAGGAGCCTTGTCTGGTGATGGAAAAGATCAGAAGAGAGAAAACTGAGTGTGGGAAGGAGAACAAAAATTGCTGGGGATGATGTAGGCTGTTAAAAGAAGGAAGGATGAAACACAGGCAAGCAAATAAATTGTTGGAGAGAGGAAGCCAATAACTGAATTAATAGTGTAAATAAGAATTGATTACTGCAAAGCAGGGTAATTAGAATTTAATTGTGGGGATACTCTAATCATCAAGCAAATACATTTAGCAGGATGCAAATTTCGTATATTTATGGGATTCATAGTCTGTTGTTTCTTACTTTTTGAGTAGTACCTACCATTTTGTTTGCTATTGTCTTAGAGATAGCCGAAGCAAGTACTAGCAGCTTTTTATTTTTTTAATTGAGACAAATAAAAGATGCTTTTATTTCTTTGTCTCAAAGAAACTTTTTTTTGAGAAAAGAGTAAGTTTTTAAAATTTTGTCAATCTTTTTAGACAAAGAAGAAATTATTCTTTTTGAATGTAAACCTAACTTCATACAGCCAGCAATTTCCCTGCCTCTATTTACATGGTGAAAATGGAAAGTGAAGGTGTCAGCTGTGGTACAGAAATAGAAAACCCTGAGGGACAAAATCCGAAGGACCTTTGCATTCTTAACATCATCGGTACTGCAGCGAGCTCTTCGGGCAGTTGTCATCACCCCTGTTTTAAAGTGAGCCTTAACCACAACTGTTTTTTGAGCTACTATTAAATTTAATACAAAGAAAGCAAAATTAAAAAAAGAAGCCTGTCTTTTAGCAGTCTTTGCTGTTAAAAAGATTAACCTTTAAAAATTATTTTAGGTCATAATCCTTTTAAAATCCATAAATTCAACCATGTTATATTATCATAGGCCTGAGTTTCGTGGTCTTTTATTTATGTGGATTGCAAATTATAAATAAGATAATTATATTTGTTTTACAAAGAAAATAGCATAACATGCATGCAAGCTGGAGTGTCAAATCTAGGGAGAAACAGAATAAAAAAACTATCCATGAGAAGGTGACATTTAGATAAAACCTTTTTATCTAAAAAATCAGTGGTTTTCTTAATACAGATATACAGGTCTTTCTTTCAGTATACAGGTCCTACTGACTGGCAGCCTAAAGAATAGTTTAGATTAACAGCCCATCTCCTGAATCTGATGATTTGGACTCAGCAAAGATAATTGAAGGAGAAAATTCCTTTTACCCAATTTGGTATGTAGTTCAGAATGTGGGATTCCTTGTTGAGGGTATCCTGACTAGTGGGTTTAAATGTATTTACAGGAGACTGTTTTGTTTGTGGAATTGTTGTATTTTTGATAAATAAGGCTTTTTAGGTCAAGGGGAGATCTACCCTATGACTGCATTCCCCACCTTTCTCCTGCTCCTCCCAGTGACTAGATTTTAGGTCATTCTTGAGTGGTTATTTAAACAAAATGAAGAGCTTCGTCAGAGTTCTCACCACCATAGGTCTTTTTAGCATGACCTTAATTTCAAGTATCTAAATTTTCCTGTATTTATTTGAAAACAAGTAAAAAATAAATCAAAATTACATTCTTTTAACATTAAGTAGGCTTAAAGTATTTTACATGTAACTTGATTTTTTTTTTTAACCTGGAAATTTCAGATCTTAAACATTACCAAGATGACAACTCCTGGCTTTAGAACAGCAAGAAAACGGAGCATTGTTTTTTCTGGTATGCATTGTGTTAAAGCAGTCACAAAACTTGCTCTGACCATTAACAAAAGTATTCAAATCCAAAGGCAACACCAAATTACCCACCAGAATTTTTGGAGGCTTTACTCATGTTCTTTACTGGTGACCTGTCAGTAACAAAAATTGTCTTTGACTTTTGCTAAAGCAGAAGATACACCAGCTGCTGTACAGTCTGACCCATAGAAAAATGCAATGAAAGCAATTGTGAATGCAAATGTCTAGATTTTTTATTGTTTAGGGAAGCAGTTACAAATATGTTCACATCAAACAATGCACATATTATTCTATTCAGGTATTTCTGTACAAATCAGCTAAGTGCTGCTTGCCTTTCTTCAGTGCCCTCAGGTTCTGAGGAGTTTCCAGCAAATGAGGTTTTATCTTCAAGTTTCACTTTAGAGTGACAGGTGGTGTCCTAGAAATGCAGTTTAAGAAGCTGAATTCTTAAACAAAAACAAACAGAGACCCAAAACAAACACGAACCAATGAAAGAATGAAACACACCCCCAAACAAACAAACAACAATAATCCTGCATAGAATGCTTCCCAGAAATGTGTTGGTAGATAACAAAGCACAGCATTATATAAATTTTGGAAGCTTTGGAAGTCTATTGTACTTCAGTTAAATACAGGGGCAGAAGGTATAAATTTCTTGTATACTCATTTTTTTTTTTTTTTTTTTACTTGAGAAAATGTGGGAATGGTTATGCATTTCAGTTGCATGTTGTTTCTTTCTGTTAATATTCTGGATCATCTAGATTGCTGAGGAAATCTAGAGAATGCATCCATCTCATTCTGCCTTACCTCCTGTCATCTTGGCAGAAGAATTGCAGATTTTTGATTTCTGTGTTTGGAAGAGAACATAGTTTTTATGGTACTGAAACAGTGGAAGCTCTATCCATTAAATGCTTTTAATGATGGGGAAAAGGAGTGGGATAATTTTAAGAACTAAAGGGGCAATGGTGAAGCCACATGGTTGTAAACAAAACGGTCACTGCAAATCTTTTGTCTTCTTTGGAGACCATTTGGACCCACAAACTGTTTAAAGATGGATTACTTATATGGATGGATGCTTCTCAATCTTCTTTTCAAGTAAATGCTATTATAGCAAACATTGATATAACTTTAAAAAATAAGATTCAGAAGTGGTCCACACATAGTATTGACTAAAACTGGTGCAGATTTTTTTTTTCCCCAATGCCCCATATGATTTAGAATTTGCATTAGTAAGTACTGAATAATCCCTTGACCACATGAATTTATTATAGATAAGAGTCTTTATTCTGAAAGTTGTTCAAGAATAGTTACTGAACATTGCATTCAGAATAAATTTTGGATTAAAATGAGACCACCCATTAAATTTAAATAATTGGCAACACTTCTGTCAACTCCAGAAAATTGTGAAATTGATCTGCTCTTGGTTCTAGTTAAAGAGCAGTAAGATATATTGTTTCTTCAGCAGTTTCTTGACATACCTCTCTTTTGAGTGACACAGATTAAAGCAAAGTCCAAGGACAACTAGTATATGTTTATGAGTACACTAATAAATGGCAGTGGTTTTCATGGAAAATATTTAGATAGTACAAAAACGTTCCAGGGAGCTGTTTGAATTCTTAGTGCACTGTATGATGCATATAATAAATAATTGTCTAAAATATGTTAGCTGTTCTAAACAGGCCTCTCTTATATACCTGACTAGAACAGTTGAAAGCCCTGTACTGCAGGGTAATGGTCCATGTCATTTTGTTAAATGCACTATTCAGTCGCTCTTTCATCCTGTTGAGAAGCATTTTGTTGCTGGCATTTACCTTATGCTGTCTCTTCTCAGTAATGTCCTCTCTCAGTCCTGAACAGTACATTACAGAGGGATGTGATTAGCTGAAAATTGCATGTATGTACCTAAACAAGGAATATAGTATTTCTTTTTCTTCATTAAAGATTTTAATTTTCCTCAGAGCTCTTTTACAACCTAAATGATTATATGATTATATATAATGGAGGAAGAAAAATATGTGTTAATAAGTTTCTGTCTGTATAATAGTCCTCTGAAGCTTTTACACATTGATGTACTTAAGAGTAGGCTTTTTATAAGTTGTCTCTTTAAGTGGATACACTACTAGCTTGCAACATAGTTGTTTGGAACAGGAAGAGACAAAAAGTTACTTTTTTCCTCAGCAATTGCATGAAAGCTATGAATGATGTATTGGACACCGCTGCACTAATGCTTACACAGCAAAGACTTGTGCGTGCTAAAATTTGGCATTAGAAGTTTTCAAGATCAAATGTCTGTAACTGGGCAATCCTAAAATCAGATTTCTTTTTTTTTATTAGTTTCTTCATTGTTTGTCCAACAAAGGCAGAAAGTAATGAGAATCGCTGAACACATGGAATCATAGAATGGTTTGGGTTGGAAGGGACCTTAAAGGTCACCTAGCTCCCACTCCCTTGCCTAGACCAGGTTGCTCAAGGCCATATCCAGCCTGTGCTTGAACACTTTCAGGGATGAAAGTGTTCTACAGCCTTTCTGGACAACCTGTTTCAGTGCTTTGCCACTAACGAATAAAGAATTTCTTCCTAAAAGGACTAAACTATGTCAAATTTTTCATTGTTATCAGCTTTTTGCGGACATAGGACAGGTATCTTAACCATGTATTTTGAGACCAGACTTAACACACAGCTCTCTATGCTTCTCTTCAGCACTTCATGTAAAGATGCAAGAGCTTGGACTGTAAAGCATTAAAAATGAGTAATAGATTTGTACTGAATTCTCTGTAAATAAGCTGAAAGGGAAGAATGAACAAGAAATCATAAGGAAACAAATATTTAAAAATTCTAGTGTGTACATCTTTGAATTTATTTGAATAATGTTGTTGCACTGATTGTGTGTTTTGCAATTAGCAGAATCAGTTCAGCTATTATGGCAGAAATAAGTGTAAAAGAAAAAGCAATAGACATGTATGTAATATAATTCAGTTGCTGAATAGGATGCAGTAAGCTCCTGAAAACAGAGTTGAAAGCTATTTTCTCTACTTTCTTTCTAAAATAAATATTTTTATTAATAAATAACTAATAAAATAAGTATTAAGGTGGGTTTTTAAAATAAATAATGATTCAAAACTAGTCTGGGAAGGGAGAACTGGAGTAATTTTTTTGAAATCTGACTATCTCTTTCTATGATAGTCCACTTCTGCCTTTCCATGTCTATTAAATTAAATTTCATATATTTTGGTACTGTAGAAAAAGAACCTCTCTGAGGAACAAATATTTTTAAACTGTATTTTCAGTTTTTCTTCACTAAATCTGTATCAGACAGACTACATTACATATACTTTTTCAAGTAGGTGAGGTTTGCAATATTTCCTTTGAAATTCTAAGCTAAGCATTTGGTAGTTAATAGCTTTTTAAAAAATGGACCACTTAAGAAAAATCTTGTTTCAGTAAATGGAGTTTTGTTGAAGAGTGTAAAATGAATCATTACAGCATTTTATTTTCTTTAATACTTTCAGTTTTGTAGAAAAGAAATTATGGTATAGTATCACAGTCATTCAATGCAAGCTGTAAACATATAAAATCATTCTTAAATAGGCTATATGTACTCCTTAATTTTCTCCCTCATATCCTTTACGTGAACAAAGACTGGAGCTGAATATTTTTTTCCTTAAATACCAAGAGAAACTGTAGAAGGTTTTTGATTTTTGTGTCAAAATGTCTTACATGAAAATGGTTATTTGCTGAAGGGACTAAGTCAAGAACCCTTTGTTTAATTTGCTTTATAAGCAGTCTGCATGAGTTGAAAGAATTATGACAGTAATTTGAGGTTCCGTTTCTGAATTAGTAATAATTTTATAGGGAAGATATAAGAGTTAGTTTGGTGGGATTTGTGGAGACATTATTTTTAATAGAGAGATTAAAATAACTAATTGGTTGTTAGGTTTCAAAAGTTTTTGAAGTAATGCACAGCTGTGATACACCTACCAGTGACACACCTGTGCAGCTGTAATGATATAGCTGTGTGGCACCTACCAGTGTAACTTTAACTATTGTTTACTATAACCTCCTTC
The DNA here is from genome assembly GCA_013397955.1 of Grantiella picta. Lineage (NCBI taxonomy): Eukaryota > Metazoa > Chordata > Aves > Passeriformes > Meliphagidae > Grantiella > Grantiella picta. Next base: position 287,956 of record VZRM01000661.1, read on the forward strand.
AAAGACACAGAGGGAGATTATTTAAGGCACAAGTGTATAGTGTATATATGTAGCATTTTCAGCATCCAGTGAACATGATCCTTGCAAGTTTGGTTGTATTACTGACAAACAAGTAATGAAGGAAATCAGTGTTATGGGGACAGGCAGATGGTGTCCTCTGTGTGATAGTACAAGGTGAAAAAGGCAGGTGTTGAGTTAATGCAAAAGATGAAAAAAAGAGCATCATCAATTGACTTGGGATAAATGTAGAATGGATATATGAATTTCATGTGGTGTGACATTGTTTCGTAACATCTCAATGGAAGGATCTTGCAATTAAATAATTAAAAACTTAGAAAAATTGTGTGTGGTTGCATTTGAGAGGAAGATTCTTTATGACCTGAAGTTTGGGATTTTGAGGTGAAAAATAAAACTGAATACATGATATTCTGCCTGAAGAAACAGTTTGATAAATAGTAGAGATATGAAAAATTATCATGATAGAATACTTTGTTAGGGTATATTGTTTTTTTTTTTCTCCTTTCCTGGTGTGTGCAGACCACTGGTATCATATCCAAGCAATCATTAAACAATTTAATTTACAAATTTAACTTAGACATTCTGAAATGTGCTGTATATAGCTGTTCTATATTCTGATTCAGCAGTTCCTTTATTTCCTGTAGAACTAATAGATGCTCAGGGGAATGGGATGTAATAGCCTTTAAAAAAAATTCTAGTGCGATTTGATCTTATTTTTGAAAAAAATTATTCTATGAATGGTAAAACGCACAGGTTTTGTATTGTTTTGTGTACTACTTCCCTTATGCCCTCCAAATTTCTTAGTATTTTCAACTTCATAGTACACCCTACCTTTCTGACCAGTACCTAGTTGTGCTATTGGGACTAGGTATTTACATACCGTCTAAAATTAATGCTGGTTGACCAGCTGATTGATGTCTCTTAAGATGGATGTGAGCCATTTTAATTGAATTTTAACTGTCTCTGTGTCAATGTACTACTTTGGGTTCTGTCTTTAATCACCAGTTTTCATTAAACTTGCAGGAACTGAAAGTCTTTGAGAGCTGTCCTATTTGTTTGAAATTAAAAGCTACTGTGGTTGCAACACAGATAGTTTGGTCCGGTAAAATTTATTTCCCGGTGAAAATAGAAGCAAACTAAAATCAAGCCGGAAACTCTGTTTTCCATTTTCTTCGAAGCTACGAGACAGTATTTTGTATAGTTCAAAAGAAGGAAAATGTGTTATTTTATTGTTGTGGTTTAACCTCAGCCAGCAATCAAGTACCACAGAACCCCTTGCTCATTTCCCCTGCTCCCCTCCTGCCGCTGTGGGGTAGGGAAGAGAAGTAGAAAGAAGATACATTTAGGTACATTAGCTTGCTTGAGCCTTTTTGCTTTCCATCCATATCTGAAATAAGCCTACTACTGAAATAGTCTACTTCTGGATTTATGCAACTCTTTAATATACGGTATTATCCTTATTATAAATGTTAAATATTATAAATGTTAAATAAGATATGTACAAAACATGAAAAAATTAAGGTCTCAGTTCTCCAGTGTGCTAAGTGCAGAATAACTGTAGAATTTTTACTTACAGAGATAAATAAAACAATATTCTGCTCTCTGGGTAAATTCTCTGCCAGAGCACAGCTGGTTCATATAGATAGTCTTCCTCTTACAGTAATCTCTGCTTCAAGTCCTGGAATAAGAGGAAGAAGAAGGATTGCACAGGGCAAAGCAAACATACACATGGAAGACTTACCCTGTATGATTTTTCACTGTAGTAGGTTCAGGTTTGTTACAGACATTCATAGGTTGTTACCCTCCTCAGCTCACCAGACTTTTTGTCTGCTCATAAATCAGCTTTGGAATGATTGTAGTCTTAGCTAGTGCATCACGTTGGCTGAGTAAATACTCCAGATTGGAAACTGAGTAGCTCAGGACCTGTTTTATATATCAAACACTACTGTCTTAGAGATGGTTGCACTTTATAGCACATGCAGTAGGGGAAAAATTTTCGTTTGTAACCGCATGTCTGTTAAAACTCACAACAGTAAAATTTAAATGCATTGTTAATTGTTAACTCACCTTGTTACTCAGCTTCTGCTGGAACTAGATAGCATAGGATCAGACGGCTGCGGTCAGTTTTTGGAAATCACATTTGTTTGGGTAGGTCTGTGTCCAAGTAATGTGTCATACCGACAACTAGTAGGAGATAGGTTGATGAAGCATTCTACATGCAAGTACTCTGTTATTAGTGTCTGATGTGGATTTTAAGATAGAAGTGAAAGTGTGGGTTTGAAGAGCCCTATATGCAGTGAAAATCAATTGAGATCTGTAATATATTGTAATGGCAATTATATTTCAACTGCTTGATCTTTCCTTATCCAGGCGATCCCTAAAATTTTCATTTATTTTAAACTACATGCTGAAACAGTTTCAGAAGTTATGCAAATGCTCAGAAGTCTTTAAGTTCTATTCTGAATTGGGCAAATTTGATTTCACCTACAGAGCATTGCTCATGTCAATAGAGACATGGTAGAATTATTTTATTGTTGTTGTGTGGCATTGTCATACCACTACTGAATAGCGACAAGCTGCGTAACTAAAAAGTATTTTATTGTATCTTAAAATATAACAGAGTTACATATGCTTTTAATTCAGATTATGGAAATTATACTTTAAGGCAAGAGGTAATAGAAGGCTTTAGATATCTTTGCTGGAATAAAGAATTCAGAATTCACTTCAAGATAAGATCATAGATAGAAATAATTTTTTTTTCTTTTTTTTTTTTTCCTTCCCATCCAGGTGATTCTCAGATAATTGAAATCATGTTAGGGCAATAAGGATGGCAGTGACTTTAACATTCAAAAGCATTTGAATTGGCATGCAATGAATTTCCTCATATGGACTTTTCTCCCCCAAGGACAGAACTGGAATAGGTCAGATTTTTAGTTTTTGTAAATGGAAAGGGGTAATTTTTTCATATGACATTTCTTAGTCTTTTTCTCTTGCGTTGTTCAGCAACTGAAGCATTTATGTCTGAGTAGAAATTGAAGTTGTGATGCTAGAAATAAAAGCATTTCATCCTAGTTTTCATATTTTCCATTATTCTCAGAAGAACAGAGATATTTAATTCAGTAAAACTGAATACGGTCTTTCCATTCATGCCAGAGGCTGAAGACAGCAAACATTTGGTTTCATCTTCTGAAACTGTATGCTCTTGAGATTTATGGAATTTGTATTTTCAACTGTTTTAAAGTTAAGCTCTCCATGCCCTTCTGAGGAAGTACTATTCCTTAAATTATATCTTTGTTGAAATTTATCTGTATTTTGATCGTCTTGGCTGTGACGCTATATTATTCTTAGTTGGATCATTTAGCAACCTGCAGAACTACTAAGAAGGAGAATTAAGTGCTTTTTTAAAAAAAATTGTTTCTCATGAAATTTAGAAGTTCCTAAGCATTTTGAGCTATTCTTTTTCAAATTGCATGGTACTGTGAAATTTCTGCAACTACAGTGTTATGTTTCATTTCAGGGTAATGTTCAGTGTGGAATAGGATATAGTTATAAGATTAAAGATAATAACAGGGCAGACAGACAATTGAATGTGTTCTGCCTGAACATGAAATGTGTTCTGAGCACCATTTAAAATTTATGATGATGTGCAAAACCTAAGATTTATGGAATATCATCTGAGAATCTTTTCATGTTAAGAACATCCTAGAAGATATTTTCTGCCTTAACTAACAGTGGTTCAGCTCTCATTGTACTACTCTAGCAGACATTGATTATATGGACAGTTGAATCCTTTTTAAAAAACGTTGCTGCATAATCATGCTGGATTCACTAGGTAGATTTATTATCAGTAGTGGCAGCTCCTGATTTATTTGATAGCTCTTTATTGTATCTGTTGGTAGATAACAAAAAATCATACATATATAAATAAATATAAGTAAAGAGAGGTGGAGATATTTTATTTTAATATGGTAATAATTATGTATTTTGGTTATCTTTGTGTGTATATCAAACCAGACTTTTCAATATATTGTGCAAATTAAAAAAAAAACTTAAGAATTTTTATGAGTCTTGAGCAAGCAGATAGATCACCAATACCTCTCTAAGTACAAGTCAGAGGTGAGGTAGATAATTCAAGCTTCTTATGTTCATTGTTAGAGGAAACAAAATGAACTATTGATTGGGAGGATAAGACTACATAGAAGAAAGCAAATGCAGCAGTCCTGGCAGTTTTGTCTATATAGAATGATTAATTAAGGGGGTGTCATTGATTGAATGTCTCTCTTAGGCAAAGTAATATCGCAGATTGATTTTCAAAAAAATTAAGTATCTATTAATTATGACTGTCATCAATTGTGTAATTATTTCTATAATATTTTTATTTGAAGAAAAGAAGGATGGATGTAGCAGTGAGATCCACTCAGGTGAGCTTAGAGTTTGAAGTAACCAACAAACCCCCCCTGGGTTTGAAGAAACCTTTCGGTTAGGGTGACAGAAAATTGTCCCCGCGACATGCTTTGAGGCTAGCGCCATGAATATTGGTCACGAATCATAGGTATTGGCTTCTGAAGTTCTCCTCCTGTTTATCCCATTTATAGTTAATAGCTAGAAAGTTCTTTACCTGCAGTGTTTTTATTGGTTTTTAAAGTTCTGTATCTGCCCCACTTGCACCCCTATTCCCCAGTTTATCTGCCACTCCTGTATCCCCCGCGTCCCGGTTGGCTATCCTCTCAAAACCCCTCCCTGTCCATCCCTTTTAACCCCATGTTCGCTTCTGTTCGGGGCTCTCTGCGTGTCGGAGCGCAGCTGCATGTGCCCGCTGCGTTCTGTCCCGGTCCCATCTGCCTTCTCCACCCCGCCGTTCCTGCCAATAAACCCTGGATTCTGAGAACTGAGAGACTGCATCTCCTTTAATCGCCAAGGCTCCTGTAATCCTTCCTTCGGGGAGACAGCCCGCGCTCGAGTTCCGCGTGTCCCGGACCTGCTCCGCCACCCGCAGTGTGGAAAGCCCCCGGCAGGGACCTCTTTTGGTGAGGTTTTCGGGGTCCTCCTGCCTTCCCAGAGCGAGAAAACCTCAGATGGGAAAATATATTCTCTGATTATAAAACATCAATTGACATATGATCATAAAATATCTAGAGTATCAGGGAAGAAGTGCTGGTTTTCAAAAACTGGAAAAGAAAGAAATATTTTAAATTGGTGTCTCTAGTGCAGCCTTTGTGATTTATTGGTCAGCCAATAAGTGCCCACTTGGATTTCCACTAAGGACTTGTAGAAACATGGTAAACTGAAATAGAAGTCTCAAACAAGATTATGTTGTGGCTCCATACTCACTTTGTAGATGCCAAGTTAAGGAGTCAGAGGGCTTATTTCTGACAATGAGAATCTTTTCTCTTCTCTGACAGCCACGAGCTGTTGCTGGTTTTCGAGGAACGGTACGATATGCATCAATCAATGCTCACAGAAACAGAGTGAGTATCACAATCTGTCATACCCATCTCATGTAGCTGAAAGCAGTCAATAATGCAGTTACTATTAATTTCCTTTTTTGTATACTTATCTGTGCATTTATTATGTAGAAATCAAGTTAAAAATTTTGTGAAAGGATAATATAACTTACAGTAGTTGATTAAAAAGTTCTTGTACAAATAATAATGATTTTAATATGTGTCTTTGGTATTCAATTGTATTGCAAGTTAATAAGTTTAAAAAGTGAAGACTCTGAGTTTTATGAGATACATAACATCTAGTATGTTGTCTTAACATCATACACTAAAGATATCCGAATAAACAGAGTTTTGCAATGTTATTTTTACGTATTTCAACTTTTATTTCACTCTGTCTTCTGTGGAAATTTACGTGTATGTTTCTCCTTAAAATAGACCCTGGATTTAATTAAACTTGTTTTGCAGTGTAGATTATATTAAATTTTACACAAAAATTTAAGTCTCGAGCAGTAAAGAATTTATCTTCCCATTTGTTTTAGGTATTTGTAATGTGCATTAGAATAATATTTCCTTTTCACAGGAAATGGGTCGACATGATGACCTCTGGTCTCTCTTCTACATGTTGGTGGAATTTGTGGTTGGACAACTGCCTTGGAGGAAAATAAAAGATAAGGTAAACCTAGGGGTGAAATCAAATAGCATGAGAGAGGTTTACTTCTGGATTCCAGGGAAATGCTGTGATAAAGATTCCGCTTAGAATCATTGGCTCATTAATTTTAATGACAATGTGGTATATTGGTAGCATCTCCTTTTTGGTTTTGATTTACACATCTTACATGACTAAAAATACACCAAAAAGTGACTGGACTTCACATGATGCAACAGGGTATTTAAATCTTTAAAACTTACTTTTAGAAAGGGTTGGAATGTTTAGTGACAGCCCTTGATAACAGTCAGGATTCAAACACAAATAGCACAAGCGCAGTAGAAAATTAAATGGCTTTTCATATTGAATTTGAAGTTTGTACATTATTTTGCAAGTGTCCTGAGGCCAGTGACAGAATCTCTTATCTTGCTGTCTGGTGTAGAAAGGCCTTTCTCAGTACAATTCAGTGTACTGTAGTGACCTGTTTCTCTGGCTAGTAGTGTATTGAATGGCTGTAACACACAGTGAGAGAATGTTGTAACAGAGGATGAAGGTGGTAATGTTTGTTGTGTTATCTACTTCTAGGAGCAAGTGGGCTCCATTAAAGAAAGGTATGAACACAGACTTATGTTGAAACATCTTCCTCAAGAATTCAACGTCTTTCTGGATCACATTGCTAGTTTGGATTACTTTACAAAGCCTGATTACCAGGTAAACACTTGTACTGTTTTGTCTTTCTATTTTATAAAGAAGATAATTTTATGCTGTTTCATCTTCAAGTTACTTTGATTTTGTGGTGTAATCTTGGTAGTTATTACAGTTTGTGCCACCACAAAGTTAATTAAATGATTATTTAGTGCCACAGAAACGTTGTGGTTCAAACATGTAATTCTAATTCCATTTGGGAAGTGTAAGGCTGTTGAGTTTCTAAAACAATTGACAGCTGCTTTTCAGTCAGTATTCTGTTAGCATTGGGAGCTATCCTACTATCATAGCTTCTAGTAGGTGCTCTGTAATTTAATTGATCAGATTGTTCTCTCAGTGATTGTCATTCTGGCAGTTTTCCAAAGTTTGGAACTCAGCACCTACAGCCACAGAACAAATGCAGTCATGGTGGATTTTCAAGACTGAAGCATTGCATCCAGAGATCACAGAAAACTAGCATTTTTCTTTGTTTAAGAGGGCATTGCCTGCTGAAATGGGCAGCCTCTGCTCAGTGATAACGTGATAGGGCTGACAGGATATGCTGTACAATGTGTCTTACGCAGTGTTAACCTATGATTAAATAATAAATAAAGACAGAACTTTTTTCCAGTTTGTGGAAAGCAGCAGAGGAATGCTCGGGAAAAGCAGGGAGGGAGAGACTTGAGAGTTTTTTCTGTCTCACAAACGGTGAGAAGTTGAACTGATCTAATAGCACACCATGACAAGCTGTCCCTGTGTGCCTTCCTTGTGGCTGCCAGAAACACACATTCCTGTCAGCTTCCCACTTGCAGTATCTGTCTGCCTCTGTGCCTTTATTCAACTCCCTAACTCAGTGAAATCAGAAGGAATGGTTTTTTATTGGTGTTCAACTATAATTGGTTCAACTGAATAAATAAATCTGACTAATTCTGGAATTGTAACTTTCATAAGAGTGATTCCTGTGCTTTGCTTGCTAAATTTAACAAAGAAATCAAGATATAAGAATTGAAATCAGAACTGAAAATCTCAAGGAATAACTAATTTCCTGTTAGCAAGTGGATTTCTCTAAATATATCGGTATATTATTCTGCATATTTGCAAAACAAATAAATCAATTTTTGTGAAAACATTTGAATGTTAGAAAAAAACTTATTACAAATACAAAAAATGTTCAATATTCCTGAAAAATAAATACCTTGATCCCCCCCCCCCTTTCCATTACAAGTTTCCATGAAATTTATCCTATAGTTTACAGTTAAGTGAGGGAAAAGTTTTCAATGTTTTGTGTGCCTGGTTATAAAGATGTATCAGATTTTTTCCCCCTATGGTAAAAAGTGCTATTGCAGAAATTTTGGTGTTGCATAGAAAAACCTTCATTATAGACTGGTAAATATGTTTTACATTATATAGCCTGAATGATAAAGCATATACACAGTCATACTTTCACAATAATTTTTTGTGGTCTAACACAGTACCGGGATAAACATGATACCAGGACAGGGTTTTTCCATGATAGAGACAGCCCCGTAATTTACAGTCCTGTGGCTGTTCATGGAACATTTGTAGTTGTGTAGCTGCAGCCTAAGCCTTACAACACAGTCTTGCTGATGTGCTTTAGGCCAGAGCAGGGGGGGTTTATTTAGAAGGGTGAGAATGCTCTTTTAAACTCTGGTATCTCTTTAATTGTGTTTGCAGTGGTGCTGTTCCTACATGCTATATGTATCATTCTTTGTATTTATGGGTAGGCACTGAACAAGAATGTATGTACATCCCTGGTTGGCATCCCTGCTTTGAAGAGTTCACAGTCTAAAAAGCTCATGACCTAGGCTAGGAAGCCATGTTTGATTTGGCAATGTCAGATGTTTGTTTTATTCAGGTATTTGTGCATATGTTACCTCAGCCTCCTGACATCATTAAGCATTTGAGTTTGCATTTGCCTTATAGCAGAAATTGATGAAAGGACTTGATGGAGAATGACCTTAAAAATTACTTCAGAGACACTGCTTGAGGTTTAGAGGAAGAGAAGTCTAAAACAGAGTACGTAAGGGACAGATTGAACTATGGCTTTTTGCTGTTCAGTATGGTTACAGAAATGACTGTGACAGGTGGCACATAGAAGGTTCTTGAGAGTAAAGATTGAATGGATGATACCACTCTATACAAGTGAAATGATCCAAACTTCCCATCTATTTTAAGTATGCCAAAAGAGAGTGTTGAAAAATTTTCAGCATCCTGGATTGGAAAAAACCCCAGACTTTAAGGGGAAAAAAAAATTAGAAATGTTACGGAGTAAGAGAATGATATGGACTCAGCCTTCCTGTCAGTGGCTAGAATAAGACATAGTTTATTTCACAGAGAGAGGAAAGTAGATGCAGTTTGTTTCTCTGTCATGGTAACAAATTTTCTAAGTGGATTTTCATAGCATAAAATGAGGAAGAAAATCATAGGCATTTGTGTGGTCAGCATTGTATGAAGTAAATGATATGTGGTTCTTAATGACAGAAATGTATGAATTAGCAGATCAGTATCCTTTCCTACATCTCATTCATTTCCTTGGTTTCATGGTGTTACCAAATATATTCTTTTCCCTTCCTCTGCTGGACATTATATACTGTTCTGCAGCAATGTAGTTCTGCTTGTGTGTGTGTGTGTGTGTGTGTTTGTGTGTGTATTTCTGTCTTTTTATAAAAATCTATGGTGTATCTTTTTCTCTTGCTTGATAAAAATACAGATGTGGGTGGATTCTTTTCTGTTTTAATAAAATGGAAATTTATATATCTTGACTTCAAAATCTTGAAAAATGAGAAGTTTTAAATATAAAAAACCTGTCCTTTTTAAAAGTTGTTAGTATTGCAGGAGGATATTTTTTAATTGCTTGGCCTCTTAGACAAAAATGAAGCTTATTCACTTTTTTCTTCCTTTTCAGCTTCTCATGTCTGTGTTTGACAACAGCATGAAAACATTTGGGGTTATTGAAAGTGATCCTTTTGACTGGGAGAAGAGTGGAACTGATGGCTCTCTGACAACAACAACAACTTCAACCACCCCTCAGTTGCACACTCGTCTTACGCCAGCTGCAATTGGGTATGCACAGTGTGGTCTCTTCAATGGCTTCCTACCAAAGGGAAATTATCTCCATAAATTAGGGTTTTTCTCCATGATTATGAATGCATAGAGGAGTGGAGGTTTGGGAGCATTTGAAGTATTTCCCTTTTTAGGGTTCCAGTTTATACTATCCTGAAAGATCAGCACTGCAGTCGTAAAATTATAGCAATAAAAATAGTACTCCAGGAAATTGCATGTAAATTTGCTCATCCATCCTTTGTTAAATCATATTTTGTGAAACTAAATAATGTGTCCTGAGTTTAAGTGTCTGGAAATTTAACTACCTGGAAATAAACACATTGTTTTCTGCAAGCTTGGAATAAAATTCTAACTGCAGTTTCCTTATAAATTTGAAAAATGAATGGATCTTTATAAGAAATTTGGAGATAGATTTTGGTTGTGTTTGAAATAATATTTAAAATGTTACTTGAGACATTCTGTAATGAAGTAAATTGGACAGGATGCAATGTTTTATAATACCCATACTCATCTCAGGAGATTGAAGAATACAAGAGGTTTTTATGAATGAATATAAGAAGTGAGGGTAAGGAGAAAAACTTTGTGCTTGTTCTAGGCCTTGAGTAGATTAGCTTTTCGCTAAAAATCAAACAAGGGAGTTTGGACAGTGTAGCGAGGCTGAAAAATGCCAGAATTTCATATACTAAATTCTCAGTATTTCAAGGTAATTTTAGAAAAAAGTGAAGTAAATATCAGCTGACACCAACTGGTTGTATTCTGTAATTCTTACCATATACACGAGTATATGGTGTGTGCTGTTGGACACACTGAAGCTGAAAGGCATTTTGTATGTGATTCAGTCCCATTATCACACTAAGCATCACACCAGAGTTATTGTTAGTCCTGGCTGCAATTAACAGCTTTGGTAACTGTAAAGGAATGGCTTTTATTTGACCTTCTGAGCATTAAATTTTTAGGATTAGCATTGCTTCATTTTGAGATATTGAGCTAAGCATTAGCCCTAATAGACTCAAGTCAATGGGATGACAGAACTTCAATTAAAATGTGACGTCTTGTTAGTGTTTTGCTTATACTTTGATTATCAATAATGGGTGCAAATTAGCACTTTGATAAGAATAATGATTAAACTGCGTTTAGTTTGCTCAATAATTGTTTTTCCACAAACAGCACGTACTTCTATCAAATTTTTGGGAAAAGGAAATTAAATTATGAAAGTTACCATTAATTTTTTTGAATAGAAGAATACATATAGCAGAGTCAGGAGCGAAGTTGAGCCTGGACATGATCTCTAACAAATTTTCTCAGAAGTGGCTTCAAAAACATTAAAAAAATCAGCTTTTTTTGTGATAGTTTTTTTGACTTACATTTTTTGACTTATATTTTGTTACGTACCTAAATTAAATTTATTGTGAAAGCCAGGAAGTAGGGGGTTTTATATTAAGTAATTTACATGATTTAGTTTTCTATGGAAACACGACTTTCTTTGTAAGTTTTTGTTTGTTTGTTTCTTTTCTTTTTTCTATAAACACATGAGCGTATAAAACTTTTACTTTTCTGATTTGTTTTTAAACTACTATTGTAGAATTGCCAATGCCACTCCTATCCCAGGAGATTTGCTGCGGGAAAACACAGATGAAGTATTCCCTGATGAACAGCTCAGTGATGGAGAGAATGTTATTCCAGTTGGTGTATCACCAGAGAAGCTACCTGGATCTCCTGGGCATCAGCGTCCTCAGGAAAAAGATGTTTGGGAAGAAATGGATGCAAACAGAAACAAAATAAAACTGGGGATCTGTAAGGTACTTTCAAAGCTGCATTGTGAAGACCATCTTTGAACAGTTTCTTGTCCTCATAGCACAATAAGATATAATTAAAAAGGCAGGTGTACTGATATTGATTAGCCAGAATCATTAGAATGATCTAAGAAAATTATTTATGGTAGAGTTAACCTATTTTATATACTGAAACAAGCAGACAGGCTTCTGGGCCATGTGTGACTTTATCGGGTCTTTTTAATGAATAGCTTGCTGATAATTTGAGATTCTTTGTAGTTTACTCATATTCGTTTTCTTCAGACACAATCTTGATTCTTGCTCAGTGAATGAAATCAAAGCAAATTTCCTGCATCTTGCATATGTCGGAGCTAGATACTAAATGTACAATAAATGAGTTTAATGTTCTTCAGTTGACAAATTGACAGTGTGATTGACCATATCCATTTAACTCACTAGGTGTTTTTGTCTCCATAGGACATTGTACCTTTGTACTGACCCAGAGGTCGATTGTCTGGTCTTTAGGGAAGAGTGCTGCTTTATTTTCAAAAGTGATCTCTGAGAATTGATTCCCGTCTCCCTTACTCACAATAATAGTATTTCATACTTGGACAAATACAGCCTGTTTCTTGATATAAAAGTACTTTTAACATGAAAAGGGATCTGGTACTGAAATGCTCTTTATCTAGGAGAGCTGTCTAATTTTGAAGTTGTTACTCTTTATTTGCTAGGAAAAAAAACGTATTGTAGGAAAGAACAAGACATGGTGCCTGTTTTCCAATGTGTTTATTTGTTTGTTTTTTTACTGAAGATAGAGAAAGGAGATTGTTCTGGTTTAAACAAAGGCATTTTCTGTTATACCTGTGGAATCTAAGGATGATCATGATTTCCCAGCTCTAAATCATGTTCAGTTATTACTCTAAGTCATGTTCAGCCATTTTTAAGACAGAATGCATTTGGACTAAAACACAGTTTGAAGTCACAGAAATATTTAGTAGATTTAGTGTATAACAGTGCTATATGCTCCAGAGAATAAGAAAGATAGCCTGGAAGCTAACTTCTCTTTAACAAGAGCACTTGTTAAAGCAGACCAAAGATGCTATGAAGTGCCAGGTTTCAGACTATTACTATAGAAAATTTCAGAGATGGGTGTGGAATGTCAGAGTAAATGTAGCTGTATTACTGGGTCTTTGATACTCCTGTTCTCAGACATACCCAAAATTTTGTCTGTTGTAGGTGTGTGAAGAAGAACATATCTAAACTACCTTAACTATGGCATGAGTTTAAGGACCATTCCTAATACAAATTGGCTTTTCACATTCTTAAAACTTGGAGGGTCTTCACAATGTAGGGCCATGTTGTCTTCTGTTTTGCTGCTCCTAGTGAGTTACGTTTTTCCTTTACGTTTTGCCCAGGCTGCCACAGAGGAAGAAAACAGCCATGGACCAGCGAATGGAATGATTAATGCCCCGAGTCTGGGCTCTCCCATTCGAGTTCGCTCAGAGACCACCCTGTTAGACAGAGATGTTCCACTGGTGCGAAAGTTACGTTCGATTCACAGCTTTGAACTGGAGAAGCGAATGACGTTGGAGTCTAAGCCAGACACTGATAAGTTTCTTGAGACCTGGTAAAGAAATTTTATCCTTATGCTTAGATCTGTTAAGGATATGTAATTAGGATACTGTTATCTTACCTCTGGAATGGAGCTGTTGAGTGTGCTTATGCAGGCTACAGCAAAGCATTGTTCATAATATTGCTCAGTTAATGAATTTCACTGCTTGGCAACTTCTTAAAAAATTATTATTGTTAGAATACAGTTAGAGTTGGACTTCCACACTTGGGAGTTTTGTATTTCAAGACCTGGTGGTGTAACCCTGCTGTTTAACTTTTTCTTCAGTGGCATACTCTTGACAGTTAGTACAGCTCATCCTAAATGAGAAGGTTGACATCAGGTGCTCAGTAGAGGTAACATGAGATTAGGCTATATTGCATGAGAAGGAAGATTTACAGGAAGTGGAGTGAAGAAGTTAGAAATCTACCTTCATGCAGCTGGTTTAGTTATGCCCAAAGGTGTTGCAACAATATAAAAAAATCTTGATAGAAGACAGAAATCTTAGAATGGAATTTGAAGGTAGAGAAGAGACAGATATATGAAAATTGATTCAATCAGTTTGCCTATGTCTAGAAAGAATAAGGGGAGAGGGACACAGTGAAATCTGACTGAAATGCAGAGGCTGACTGGGGAGAGTAGAAGAGAGCTGGGGTGATGACAGTGGCACAATCCTTCTGAATATGTCATAGGGAATTTAGGAATTTGAATTTGTTTGATGAAGCAAATTATGCAAAGCAAAAGTAAGGGATTGATCAAAACAATAAATAACATTCTTCTTGAAAGCGTATAATAACTGCTGCTGGAGACATATGTTTCTTTTGTTCCTCTTTGAGTCTCTGCTTTGCAACAAATTAAATACAGTGGACAGTACTGAGTTTTTGCACTCAGAATTCTTCCTTTTGGTAATTATATTTACAATACAACATGATACAGTACAACTAAAATAACAGCAATAANCTTCATGTCAGACTTGTCTCAAATGGTGTGGGTCTTTGAACCATTGTAGGGTGCTCTAAAATATGACAACAAATTTTTATATAAATCTAGTTTTCTCCTACTGAAAAATCTCCAATGTAACTTGAATTATTTAATTAATTCTTAACTAATTCAGATATTAACTTCTTTTCTCTAAGTTTGGAGAAGATGCAGAAAGACTTGAAAGAGACTCCTGCTGCTGCTGTTCCTCCTTCTCAGAAAACTCCTGCACCTGGGACTGCCCGCATGGACCATGTTTGGCACTATGACGAAGAATATCTTCCAGACGCTTCAAAGCCTGTGTCAGCTAATTCTCCAGACCATGCTGATGGTGTTATGAGCAATGGATTTGTAGCTGTTAACCTAAGCTCCTGCAGGCAGGAGGTTGATTCTAAGGAATGGGTCATAATAGATAAGGAACGGGACTTGCAGGACTTCAGGACAAATGAGGCTTTAGGGCACAAAATTACTGGAAGTCCCTCAGATGAAGAGCCAGAGGTACTACAAGTTCTAGATGAGTCCCCTCCAGAAGAGCAGTCCAGAGAGGGTGGCTGGGCAGGAAACAATGTCCATGCCAAGAACCAAACTTCAGGGGTGGAGCTTGTTCTAGACATGGAGTGTCATCCTGCTGCATCTGAACAGCTTACAGATAAATTGGAACTTCTATCCGGGGCTGCAGGACAGCTTCTTGCGGCCACCCCTACAAGCCCTATGGAAGCTCAAGCAGAAGGCGCACTCACTCCGGTAAGAAAACCTCTTCTTTATTCAGAATTATATGAGGAAATTGTAAAGGCAGTGACTAACATACAACAGTGTAGCAGAAATTCCTAGCTTCAGCAGGTATGGGACTTGATTCTTGAAGAATGATCTTCCATATTCTGTTGCATGACTGTTTACAGTCACCCATGGAAGTGGCTAATTGTTCTGCAGGTATGATCCACAGAAATGGCCACATTTAACAGAGTTATTGATCTACCTGTTTATCTGTATAAAGAAACTCCTTGTGCAGTGATTCCTAGTCAGTGAAGACACACATACAAACATATATTTATTGTATTTGCAGTACATAAATACGAAATTACAATTGAATATGTAAAATACTGTGCTAATGTGTTTCAGGAAAAGTCTGTGTCTGAAATTAAAGAAACAGTTACTTGTTCTCACCTCACACTATGATTCCTGTAGGTATTAACTGCTGTTTGCTTTTGGAATTCACTTTGGAATTTGGAATAACTGTTAGCTTTTGGAATTCACTTTGTTCCTTCTTGTTTCTTCTGAAATTTCTACTGGTCCTCATAAAAACAACTTTTTGCCTTTAATAAAGCACTTCTAAAATACTTTTGCAACTCCTACTTTACTCCCTTATTTTTCATTAAGATTGCTTTGCTTTCATTGCATATTTTTGTTTTTCTATTTTTCAATTTTTTCTGAAGAATTCTCAGTTGCAAGTTCTTGAACATTTACTTTTTCTCCTCTGTCACTGTTTCTAAACAAAGATTTCTTTGCCTTTACTTAAGGAGCAAGTGAGATTAACGGTTAAGTGATTGGGAATCACCTCATGGTTTTATTTCTCCGCTTTTTAAAGTAGCTGTTGTGGCATCTGTGGTCTAAAGGTCAATTCTTTCAAGCTCCCTTGAGCCAAGAAACCTGGTTATATTTTTTCTTCACATATTGCCACTTTTTGTGAAAGTTACAGCCAGCTCATTAGAAAAAGAAACTTGTCACCAGCTACTCGTGTATTATTGGGTGTGGAATATCCTTTATGGTGAAAATTACCTACTCAATGTATTTAACTATAGCAGCACAGTAAAATTTCAACTACACGTATGTTCTCACGGAAAATGCATGATCATGTCTTTCATACAAGATTATATTTAGACTTCATACTTTAAAATATGTAGTTTATGGAATATTAGTTTTGTAAGAAAATACAGAACTGTGTGAAGCAACTGGTTATTAGTTGCATGAAGGAATTTTTGATGGGTTAGAAACTCTAAAAGGTGAAAAATTAATTTAATTTTTAAGTTGTTAATTTTTTTTATTTTAAGGTCAGTTTTAGTAAAACAGTAAAGAAAGAGCAGCACTTGCTCTTGTCCAAAATAATAATTATCAAGTGTTTTTATTTTGAAAGCCGTTAAAAAACGCTTGTAATTTTGTATGCAAATGCACTGTACAGCTGTATACTTTATACAAATATGGCTCTTTTTGGGGAAATAGTTGTTCTACTTAAAACTAAGAGTAGATATGGTACAAAGAATTATGTACTACAATGCAAAGAATGGACAATATCTGTATCTGAAAAGGAAGAAGCTTCAGAACATGGGAGCAGAAATGGTTGCAAACAAAGTTAATTAATTATAAGATGCATTGGAAGAAATACTGGCTGAAGTAGAAACTCAGGTGAAATTATATTTTAGTTTGGCTTTGCAGGGAGATAAGTGGTATTTGTCATGACCTCAAAAATGGGGGAAACTAATATGGTTTATGCTGTGCTGGTAGTAGTAGGTAGTGTTGCGAGGGCAAGATGAATGGCAGGAAGGAATTTGGTGTTTCAAAGGTGAATCATGTACACTTGAAAATATAAACTGAACTGGGCATAAAGAAAATAGAAATTATTTGGCCAGATTAAGAGCTGGGAACAGAGTGTGTCTGTACAGTGTGTCTACTCCAACTGTGATGGCAATTTGTGGTAGCCTTCCATCTACTCCATTAGCCCTCGGAAGCCAAACAAGGCCCAAGAGGCTGTTTTGGGGTGAGTTTTTCTTTTTGTCCTTCATTGCTGTATTCCACTTCATAAAGGATACTTAAATATTCCTTATTATGGATACTGGAACCTAGGTCTTATAGGTGAGTGTTCTAGTCACTTCACTGGGAGAAAGTGTGTGTATATATCTCTTCTTATGGTCATTCTCTCTGTTCAAAAATCCTGGTGACCTTAGGGAGCTGTTTGGTAGAGTCCTCTTTCTCAGAGTACTTACCCACCTGCAACTGTTTTTTCAATGTGATCCTTGGCTGTGCATCAGATGTTCTTGTTCTTTAGTAATTTTTTCTAGGTAGCATCTTTCTGGCAGTAAAAATCATAGGCAAAAGGTAATACTTTTCTGCTGATTTGACGATATTGCATCAGTTACTAAGAGCAGGCATGGATCCAAAAAAGTTAATTTTAGGACTATAAATTGAATGTGTGTTACTGAAAGGTGTTAAAAATAGATGTTGAAATTATAGTAGTGTAGAAGATTAATGTAATTATTGAAATAGTTCACTCATTTCACACAGTTTGAAACTGTAGGCCATGCCAGCATTCATGATCATGCTTATGAATATACCTTCCATATAGATTTTTACTGACCTGCTTCACTATCAATTGGAAGAAATTATGGTTATGCTTTTTGAGCTTATTTTGATAGGTTTGTTAAATATGCAGCAATTGCTTCTGTGGTGAATAAATAAAATAGTTTTCCCATCTTAAGTCTTAAGTATCTTTAAATTTTTTTTTCTTTTTACTTTGATGATTCTTCTTTATTTCTTTCAGGGCTTTATTGCTCACTGTTTTAGTAAGTAGTAGCATGGATGTTTCTGTATGAGAAACTAATATTTAATACATTCACCCATAATTTTATTTTCTCCTGAAGGAAAGAAATTGCTGGTCTGCAGTTCTTCCATTTGTAGATAAATGTTCTTCCTGAAATTGTGTGTGTATGTGGACTTCCTGTAATTGTTGATAATATCACTTCTTACCTGTTATACACAGCATCAGCATTCTATTAAAAATGTAAAGTTGCAGCAGTTAAAAAAGGAAACCTGAACTCAAAAAATAAGAGAGAAAAATATGTAAGTTATTGGCTTGGGGATGAGAAAATCTCAGGCATAAAAAATTACAGCAAATTATCTCTTTAGCTATCTATTATGAAAAAAAATCCTGCAGGTAAGAGAAATATTTTTCATGTTATTAGTCACGGTTATCCAGCTGCAATAAAGATTCTGTGTGCTACCAGCAAACACCAGTTTGATCTGGCTTGGTCATGGGCACTAGGTGACATATCTGTTGAACTACTCAGAGCATGCTAAGGGTATACATGCTGACTTTGTGCTTTAATAATGGCTTTATATTGACCTTGGCTGCAGGACAGACAGTGTGTGATTTGCTCTAATATCTGCTGGTATGAAGCTAATTTGTCAAAAGAATTTGAGCTGATCTAGACTAATAGTGAATTTGTACTGGAGCAGCACTTAGCATCGTACAGTTTTCTAGTTTTCTTTTCCTTCACCTGGTCCTAACAGCCTAGAGCTGGACTTCCTGTGGTGTGGAACCACAGCCTCATTAATTTCCTGTGTTTCTATTGAATTGCAAAGAACTTCATACTGTGCATGCACGATACCTTGCAACATATATTTGTCAAACAGATATTTTGGTAAGTAAATAATAATGGATTTGAAGCAATTAAACATGTAACAGCTCTTTCCGTCTTCATCTTGAGTTTAAACTAAACAATGGTTTGCTTTGGTCCTATTTGGTTGACAGCCCAAATTCGTGTAGATATATATGTGTGTGTGTTGTGTGTGTTATAGAAGAGGGTTTACTGTGTGAATCTATTTATTTTTATTGTTTAGAAATATTGCTAAAATTGAAATTTTGTATGTCGAGGTACTAATAGGTTTTATCAAAAGCTTGCTCTAAAATTCTTGTTTATTTCTAAGTAATTTAATTTTCGTGTGCCTTCTATTCTCATTTGCTGCTTTTATGAGACACTGGAAATATTTTTTTCCAGTTGTGAGTAAGCTATGCATTGTGGGAACTGAACTTTAGTATTGACACAATTAAAAGATACCTTTTCCTTAGAAACGGAAATGCTTGCTAGATGCTCTTGCTTTCCAAAGGATATAGGTTACAATTGCAAATACTATGGTAGGAAACAAAAGGTCACCTTCATGAAGCATGAAGCTTGCAGAAAGTTTCCTTATCTCTACTCTTCATGGCTTTCTCTAATTGTAATTGGAAAAAATAATTGCAAACTCTGTATGGCAATCTCATTTACAGATACTTAAATGTGTCACCATCAGATACTTATTTAGTGCTGGAAAAGGTCTTGCAAAAAGCCAGTTGATTTCAGAATTGTATATCAAAGGCATAGGTTTATTAGAATCATCAATAGGAAATTTTAAAATGTACTCTGTCTAAAATTAATAGTTCGGAAGACTTTACAGCTCCTATTCTTTTTTCTTTCCTCTTGTCTAAATGCTTGAATTAATGTAGTTCAAGATGAAGCAATTGTTCCTTGATTCTCCAGGCCAGTGTATCCTTCTAGTTTGGTCTCATATTTGGGAAATTTCATCAAAATTGTTTAGTATTAGTGTTTAGTATTACTGATTAACCCTGCCAGGTACATTTCTTATTACTGCCATAGCTGTAAAGCCTCCAGTGGATGTATATGCTGAAAATACTGTAATTTCAGAAACATGGATGTGATGTTATGTGGATGTGCCAAATGTTTATAAGGACGAGTCAATGATCAACAAGTCAACTATCAATGTACACAAACTTAATAAATAAGACTGTGCTTATTTATTAAGTTTGCCCTAGATTGTTACGGACCAGTTATAACAGTTGCATGGTTGGATTTAATAATCTGATTTTATTTTCCAACGTAAGTGATTCTATGATTCTAAGACTGAGTGAATGAAGAAGCCAACAAGGGAAATGATGCTCACTCTTGATTTTGATACTGGATTTTTGAAAATGGATGATGGAAAATGTGAAGATTAGACTTAAGACATCTCTTCGATTATGAGCTTTCAGCCTGTAAGGGAGGTGTGGATATGGTTTTTAGGGGCATTCAAGGTATAGCAAGAATTATTGAAATATATTCAACCTTATTTTCTTCCCGGCCGTGTTGTTCTCACAGCTCAACTCATGTCATATGCTGCATTTCTCCACTCCAAGAATTTCAAGTCCCATCCTCCGCACCATGAGCCCTATAGCCTATCTATCCATCCACTTGGACCCTCTGAGGGAGGCTGCTTTCCCAAGAAGCCAGTCAGCTGAGAGCCACTCCTCCTCCTCCTGCTCACCTGGCCGTAGGCAGCTTCCTGTCATTTCCTGTGGCAACAAGTTCCCCTCGTTCATTCGCATCTCAAAAGCACAACTTGAGCAGGTGAATAAGCCTTGTTGTCCTAAAACTGACTGCATGGTAGCAGTCATGTGCAAAGTGTAACATTTTCAGTGGCTCTGCACTGTCTGGTAGTAGGCAGATGCTAGTCATACTGCTATACACAGCATCCTAAAAATGTTTTGAAAGATCGAGTTGGGGAGTGAGAATGGATCTTGCTCAGGAGTAGAGTCAGGAGTATTCTGTGAGGTAGAGATATTGTCCCACTTAGAAGAGAGTCATATTTAAAGAGCTGTTACTCAGGTTATAATCTGGAGCACAGAGCATCTCTGGATATTCTGGAAGATAGATTGACTTTCTCAGAGATTTTCTCTTGAGAAAAGATAGGGTTATAAAGTCAAGAAAAGAAGTTCTTTTTGCTTTTTTCAAAACAAAGAATAATGGGTTCCTGTAATCACAGTACCAGCTCAATTTCAAATTGGAAGCACATATTAAAATTTGGACTACCCTAAATTATTTTAATGTGACAAAAAAGATCTAAAAGTACTCAGATTGTTTCTTTGGAAATTAACAAACAATAAGTTGTTCCACTGCTTACAGTATATAAAAAAAGATGGCAATTATCAGGGGTCACAGGTAATGAAAAATGTCACTAGAGAAAGGAGACTTTTCATAGCTGTGTATTTCTAGTTTCATTTCAGTATGCAAGATGAAGGCTTGCAATCGTAATTGAAGTTAAATGTAGTTTTTATATTAGTCACAAAAATACTGAAATTTGCTAAGTAGCATGAATTTGCATTGTTGGGTAAAGCAGTATGACATAGCATTAATGTGTAAGACTAACATATCATCATCATTTTACCATTAATATTTCATTAGGATTTTTTTTATGTTGCCTTTTGTTTCCAATGTATTTTTCAGTATAAGTAGTTCTATATTAGAGATGGCTTTTCCTTTTTCGGTGAAGAATGCACAAGAATATTGATATTAAAAGTAATCCATCAACCTTAGTTACTTTCAAAATTCCACAGGATCAGTGGTGAGTGATAACAAGGCAACCTCCTGACTACATTTTAGTTGAATATAAAAAAAAATAGTTCTGTGCTCAATGTATAGAAACAAACAGTAGCTCCCCAGTGCTCATTATTGTGAACTTAATGTAATACCAAAATGCCATATTCTTCGTGATGGCTGACATATTGACTAGGGAAAGGGGCTTAGGAGAAATTAACTCATTGGGAGTTAAGCTTCAGTATTTTTCAGCATTGCTTTTATCCTAGGATGCAAAAATGACCAAATTTTTATTTTTTGTCTGTATAGCTACAATTTACATTTTCCAATCAGAATTACTACAATGCAGTTGTAATTAGCAAACTTAGTAAAATGTGTACAATGCTCAGAGAAAGCAAGTTGGCACAGAGGGTTTTCTCTGGCTTCCTTAGTACCCAACAAACGAATACAGTTGCAATATTAATAGGGGCTGCAAAGTGATGTACTTTCCTGTCATGTGAAGAAGACATGGCATTGTGACAGGTGCTGCTACTTTGTGGAGCGAGCATTAAGCTTCTTTCCTTTTACCTGGTAAGTGCTTGACTGCTGCATTCCTTTCTGAACTGTGATTTGAAAGTCCTAACTGTTGAGAATTTCCAGTTTGTCATTTCCTTTGGAAACTACAAGCACGTGATTGTTTAGCTCTTTCCAACAGTGAAAGCCTCACGTACTTCATGGCTCGCTGAAGAATTCAAAAACTTTTACAAAGCCTTCTCTTTTCAACAATGTGGTAATGTTAGGTACTTGGCTAGCTAGAAGTTCCTCAGCATAAAAGATGAATATAAATGTTAATAACCTAAATAACCTCCAGTTAAATATCTAAAAGAATTTTAATGTCATTTATATTAATCTGTATAAATATTTGGTACAGAATATATTTTTATGTATTTTCTGCTGTCTGCAATTTGGTTCAGCATTCATAACTAATGAATTGCAGAGGTCAGGGATCTGTACTGTTGAATTTAGTTTCATATATTAAAAAACAAGAAGTAGTACATTTGTTTCTGAAATCAAACAAAGCGAGTTTCTTTCCAGATTTTTGATGAATGAAGGTTCAGGAGCTCTAACTCATCTTCCT
This sequence comes from Grantiella picta, assembly GCA_013397955.1. NCBI lineage: Eukaryota > Metazoa > Chordata > Aves > Passeriformes > Meliphagidae > Grantiella > Grantiella picta. The sequence goes on from VZRM01000661.1 coordinate 310,426, forward strand.
CTATGTTGGTGTCAGATAGAGGAGGTCATAAAATCTCAGTGTATTCTCTGCTCACTAGTGCAGAGGGGCTATAGGATGTAGGTCAGTCTCTATTTGTTCAGTTGAGGACTTCTGTCTTGCCATACATGTATTATGGAAGAGAACTGGAGTGTTTTACTTCAGCGCTCCTTAGTTATTCAACTTGCAGCACAAAAAAAAGAGTATGCCAGCATTACAGCTGACAAAGAACCAGAGTTAATTCTTTGTCTTTGAGTCTGAAGAGTGTGTCTAGAGAGCTATTAGTATCCTTCTTATATACGGCATGGTCAAATTGTACAGCAAACCCTCTTGAAACCTAACCCTTTTCTTTCTTTCTGTGAATTTTTCAGCCAGATGACTTCTGTGAATTCTGCTCATTTAGAGGGTTGCATTGAGTGTTGTGTGAGGTCAATGGCAAAAGCGATATGAGTGCAGCAACTACGGGCCAGGGCTGTGTGTGAAGATACTGCTTAAGTAGTTGTAGTGCTAAATGTGTGAACGTGTCTTAAGAAAGAATCAAAATGAGTGACCTCAGATTTTTATCTCTGGTTTCTCAGCTATAGTTCTATAATAAGGTAGTGAACACCTCTTCTAGCCATGGCAGCAATCTAGAATACTTCTGAAATGGCTGCTCTACAATATGATTCAGCCCTTAACAAAGGTGGATTCCAGTTTGGTCTGTCATTCGGGTGTATTTCAATGTGCTTAATTAGGTATGTACAGGGGAGCTAGTTTAAATTTAATTATTTTATGGGTATTCATTGTGTTAGGGAAGGATAATCTGTGTCTCTCAAGTCTCTGTGTCTCTCAATTAGAATTAGTTGGCACTTACACAAATAATTTCTCTTCTGTCTTAAATTTCTCAAATTTCTACCTTACTGGAACATTAAAAAATATTTTGTAGTTATATACTTATGTAATTAGTTACAAAATGCTCTGAAATCTTCCAACACAAGAAGCTCTGAAAATACAAACCATCACTTTAGTATTCACATCTAAGGTGGGAAATAATGTACTGATCTGAGTTGAAAAACTTAATTTTTAAGCATCTCACTGGAATTCAGGGACCTATGGAAAAGTAATTCTTGATATATTCAAGGTTTATTTAGAGAAAGATTGCATATCCCTTATGACTCGGTTTTTATTTTAGATGTTTCAGGTTTATGAGCTAGGAGTACATAAATGTTGTAAATTTTGTGGTTTTTTATGAAACAACTTTAGAAGGTTTCACTAGTCTGCGATAGCAAGAGAATGAACATTTACTTTGGTTTTCACATTTAACAATCACTTTTAGAATCACAAATAAACAAACAAATCCCAAAGTGTTCTTTTCAAATTTATCAGTTGTGTTAACTTGTCATGTATGGTAGGATTGCCGTAAAACTCAGCTAGTTAAGACTCTGGTTTAGTATTTAAATATCATGAAGGGATGCATTTGTCCAAATCCTCTTCTGAATTTCATTTTCAAGACATAACTCATCATCAAATAGATGTGTTCTTGAAGGAAAAGAGGGAAAATACTTTGCCTGTTGAGTGAGTCTGTGTTTTTACTGCTGCCATGGTTAAAGCCATCATTTGTCTGTAGGAAAAGGGTTCTAATTTCAGATTTTGCAGAACTGTTATGCCTCTTGTAGGCTATCCTGATGGAAAGTGTATTGAGTCAGTGTGAGGTTTAAGTAGGTTCTTCCCTGTTTTAATCAAGGCAGAAATTCAAGGGATTAGTTCACCTTGTAGTTACTAGAACTGTTTAATACACAGTACATTTGATTTTGTTAAGTGGGGGAAATGTACAGATGTTGTACCATCTCATTCATGACAGGGTAATTGTTAATTACTGTTAATTTCCCAATAAATTTTAGCCTGGCTTACTCATATTCTTTTAAGCAACTGGATTTTATATTAATAATGATGTTTCTAGAAGAATTTTCTGCTACACACTCTTTTTCTAATGCAAACAATTAAAAAGTTTTATTTGTTACTTTTATCCGAGTGTCAGGGGAAACTAAATGCTGCCTCCAGGCCTTAGTAGTGTCTTTTGTCTGAAGGAAATTCTTCAGGCAAGCTTTTTTCACATATGCCTTTGGTGTAAAGAAGAATTAAGTATTACAGCATGTTAAATTCTTCCAATGGAAACTTTCCAAGTGGTAAATTAAAAAATTAGGAGTTGAGGACAAGCAGTCAGTATGAATGATTTAATTTTTTCCAAATAGTGTGTTGCCTGTAGAGAACGAATCCATTTCTAGTGACAGAACCATTCTTGGCCATTCTGCTTCTGCAGGTTTTTCTGCTAGAAGCAGCAGAAAAGTCATGAAGGTCTGGACAATAAATTAACGTTGATAATACCATCCTCATACATTGAGTCAAAAAACCCTAAACATATTAAAAAATATTTTAAATGTTTGTAGTTTCTGGAATCAGCAGTGCTTTTGAGATCCCCAAAATTTGTAACCACAATGTTCAGCTATTCTTGTCTGTACTGGAAGTTATCATTTTTGTTTTTTAAATTATTCTTTTAAAATATCAATCCTATCTGTAACATCTGTGATTTATTACATTTTTCTAGCATCATAATTTCATTAGCATAAAATGTTTCAGGAAAGCTAAGTGGACTGTGGGATTTCCTATGGAGAGCTGATTAACTCTGGGATCAACAATTGTTTCCATGATGACACTTCATACAATAATCATCTTGAAATAAATAGGTGGTTAAAATTCAGAGCATAATGACTAATGATTATTTCTCATGTAATTAAGGTATAATTGATCTAATTAATATAATGAGTATTGTGCCTATAGATAATTGTAGGTACTCTCTATGATATCATCCATAAAATAATCTTTAATTTAGATTTATTTATTTCTTAAAATATTTTTCTTCCATTGTTAAAATCACATATGATTCTAGTCAAACTGTAATTACAGGGAAGAAAATTCACATCTCTGAACTGTGCATTAAGGCAAACTAATGTTTTCTTTCTTTGAAAAGAACCATTTCTGTGGAACTCAAGAAAAATACTACAATACCGACCATTTTAATAACAGTATCACAGGAATACTATGTGAGTGTTATGAAGTAATAGCCTGGAAGTGCCTCTCCTTTCTATTTCAGCAGTAAATTTCAAGAATGTTCTTCATTTGGTTTGTGCATTATATAGAAGTAGTTTCAAATTGAATGAGTACTTTAGTCATGTTACTGAACTAATTAGCCACTTATTAACAGTCACAGTCATTCTCTAAAAGCAATTAAAGATACTGTTTCTAGAGCAATAGATATTTGCCTTATCAGATGTTTGAGGATATAGTTTTGTGTTAGAACAAAAAAATCTTACTGTATCTGGTAAGTGGTGTAGGAGTAACTGAAAAGGAAAGGTTTTTAAACAATTCAGAAGTTAAGCCATGGCTAATAAGCCTTAGAGAAAGACTGTACATGCAGATCTCTATGTTCTTTATCCTCGAAAGATACCTATCACATTAGAGAATTTGGAAACACAGTTGTTCATTCATAGCTCTGCATTTTATTCCATCCTCTTCTCACTTCTTTCAACCTCCATATAAATCAATTCCAAAATTAACTTTATAGAAGAAATAATATATCTGAAGAGTTGTGGAGAGCAAAGTGGGCCTCTTTTCAGATAGATACAAAATACTTTCATATATTACTTCTCTTTAGGAGAAGTACATGAAAGTGTATTAAGGGCCTGCCACATGTGAGTTTTTAACAAAAGAAGATGGTGTCCTGAGGACCACCAGTTCCTACAAATGCTTGCACTACCATATATATGGGGCTCTTAAAAGGGATTCAGTATCAAAATTTAAATTAATCTCTAGCCTGATGTTCCATAACACTGAATTACAGCCATATATTTCTCCTGTTTATCCCTGTATTAGTCTATTTGTAGAAACAGCCAGTATACTTTAGTAAAGGTGTAGCTTCCCTGCTGTGAGCCTAATCTGAGAATGGAATGTAAGTGATACAAAGGATTATACTCTAGAAAGTCAGTAGGAGTGATAGTAACAGGTAGGGAGGATTTTGGGAAGTAGGAATCTGTGAGTTGTCTCCAGAGATGTAAAGCACAGCAGTGGTTTACTCATGGGAGGATGACACTGGCAGTAAATTACAGGCCAGTGCACTAATTTACCTGTGGCACTTTCATGCAATATGCAGTACAAATTTCTTTGCAGAGGCATAATGTTGTGCAAGGAAATAGAAATTAAGTGATATAAATAAAGAAAAGCTCATGAAACAAGAGGAAGCTGGTGAACTGGAAAGGTTTAGGGAGATATTTGGTCTATGTCAAAGTTGCAGACTCGCAGTAACATTGATTATATTCCTGCTGGCTTTAGAGCTAACCATAGGTGAAAAAGAAGCAGGGAAAAGAGAAAATATTCCAGGTGTTTTCCTGGATAAACAAGTTTTACTAAGGTAGGTAAGATGTTCTGAAGACTATGCTGATTAGGTGAAGTGTCTTCACAATGTCCAGTAATATAATGATGGTGTATTAATATGAGAAATTACAAATAATTAAAGGATTAGCAGGAAACACATGTGCACACTATGTCTCTAAGAGGCCTGAAGTGCTGACAGCACTTGACATGCAGAAGTATCAGATGTCATGAGTGGAAGGAAGAAGCTATTGCTGATATTGTACAATAATCCAAATTCATACCATTAGGTCTTTAGGACTTAGAAACTTTGCAGACCTAAACTCAGTATTTCATTGCTCTGCAATTAGCTGTGTATATACACAGATGCATTCATGCAAGCATATCACTTGCTATTGCAGCCTGTCAAAGGTTTAAAAGGAGGAAAGTTTATCAGATGTCATAAAGGATGTCTGGGAGATACTTAGGTTGCTGCTGTTTTGTTCTTTTTTCTTCTTGACGTCCTACTCACTGTCTTGTAAAGATTCTTGAAGAAATGCATTTTTCATCTTGGTTCGAGTATGAATTTGAGAAAACGGAATTAAGAAGTGATTTAGGGAAGGCCAAAGGATTCAAGACTATAGTGACAGTAATTTCATTCAGATATTTTGGAGTGAAGGGAGAACCTCAAATTTGTTGTTCCATATATTGTCTCAGCCATTTTTAGTAATCTGTTGTATAACATACTCCTGTTGAAGTGTGGGAATTGCAATAATCAGTATTATAAACTAGTTTTCATAGTGAGCTGAAAGGTATGATTTTAAGTTGTATTCCCCATATTTTACTTCTTAGATGAATTGTAATCTTTGTGCCTCAGGTTCAGTGTTTTACATAATTGACATGATTAACCATAAAAATCTCATAGGATAATAGTGTATTAGTGGCACAAGAAATAAAAATATGAAGATCATTTATGGTTATTGGTTTGAATTTCTTGCACATATAGGTGAAATGTCAAGCCCTGCACAGATGTAATCTAGTTCTTGTGCTTTGAGAAGACTAGTAAGAGGTTTACTGACCGTGTGAGAAAACAAACTTTTGTTTGTTACTGAATACAAATCAAGAAAATGATATATGTGTTCAAAAGGCCATTTCTGAAAGTATGAATTACTCAGTAGTACTGGAGCTTTATTGAAACTTTTCTCCATTTGTTCAGTGTTTCTTTTTCACAAATAGCTCCTGCCGTTTTGATTGTAGGTGGTTCAGCAAGCTTAGTCTCCTCTTTCTTGAATGTAAGGGTTAAATCTCTATGGCAAAGATGTACCTGAAAGACTAGAAAATTCTCTCTCCAGATATGGCAAGGGGTATGAAGTCTGTTGAAAAATTTTAATTATCTTCACATCAGAGCTGCTTTCTTCTAGCAAAGAATTGACATGTGAAAGAGGTGTCACAAGGAAAAGAGAGTTTTCACATAAAGATACTTGAGAAAAGGAGGATTTAGATACAATTGCAGTCCTTCTGGAAATATATCAAATAGATAAGTATCCTTCTGAAAGCAAATACCTAAGGTTGTCTTACATCTGTAAGCTGAGAGAACACCAGGATCATTCTATTCTAAGGGTAGTCATCCTTCAGTATGTGAAAGACGACTCTGGTGTTTCAATCCTGAGTTATTTGAATTGGCAACTAGACTAGCTCACCAAGTGAAACATTTGGAAAATTAAGTATTTCGCATGTCCTTACTTTTGAGATACATGTGCAGCCCTGGTGAACAAAGTATTGAAAGAAGCTAAAGACAGAGCTCATTGGACAGCAAATGCCCAAGTGATCTCTCCGATATTTGAACTGCTCTTCCAAGGACAATATTGCATTAAAATTTCCTGAACCCGCTTTTAGATCTTGTAGATCAGCTTGTAGATCAGAACTTCTAAGAGAACTGATGATTTTTGTCTGACAGGCCAAAATAAGTTCCTCTGTCATATTTGAGCAAGTCCTTCAATGTGGGATACCTGGAGATACCTGGACAAATTCCTACACATGTATGAAAACCTGTAGAACAGCTGTTCTGTTTCATAGACCCTTTTCTTTTTCTTTTTTTTTTTCCCTCCAGTTTTATCCGTTTTCCTTTCTCTGCAAAGTTCTTGCTAAACTTTTTTTTAATGCTCAAGATTTAGCCACTAAATAATCCAATCACAGAAAGGTGCTTTAAAAAAAAAATTCCATTTCCTCTGTTATTTCTGTAGCTGGACTGATATTCTTGGATTCTCGCAGAAGAAAGCTTTTGATCTAAGAAACACTCAACTATATGAAAGGGAAATAGTGTTTCTTTCAGGCAGAAAGAACCTGGTCTGAGCGTTGCAGGAGATAAAGAGGACTGTTTTGCCAAAATTAAGTATCATCAGATTTTTGCTATTGTACCATTTTGATTCAGAAAACATGGAGGATTGTATTGGCTGAAACTTGAAAACAAATCATGAAGGAGACAAAAAGTAGACTCTTACTGCAGGTCTCTGGTTTTTTTGTGGGGTTTTTTTTGTTTGTTTGTTTGTTTATTTGTTTGGTTTTTTGTTCCCTATGAGTTCTTGCACCCTGTTTCTACCAGTGTCAACTTGGGGAAGATGCTACAAAACCTTAGCTCTACTTAGGAAAACAAAAGTTTAACTATCTTGTATTTCTGCTCTTTCTTTTTTTCCTCCCTGGTGAAAGATACCACTTTCTGTAGCTTAAGAGCTGATCCTATTTATAACAATTTTATTCCAAATGTCTCAAAAATATGAATCCTGATTTTTAGCGTAAGGTCTAAAAACTGTTTAGGCAAATTAGGGAGGTTCAGAATACATTTGGTAGTATAGAAGTAATTTCTTTAACAGAAATACTTGTCCTCTCTTTTAATTCTGCTTTATGCCTGTGATTTGTGTTTCATGTTTTGTTCTAATGAACTATTTAAAATATCTGTTGAATATTTGTGTTTCAGGGAGGTAAATGTGCATCCAAAACAATGGAAATTTTGTGATACAGGACTATGAAGAAAATGCAAAAAAAAAAAAAAAGAAATCATTAAGAATGTCAATGAAGCTATTATGCACTCATGGGATATCTGAGTATATCTTCTTCACTGTCAGTTCAGTTCCCATTTCTGATTTTGGAGAATTGTTCTGTATTTGTAAAGTTTGAGTACACAGTAGACATTGTTATGGGTCCTGACAGATGAGCTTAGTTTCTACTGCCCAGTAATACCAATGTACTAGCTGTTGCACAAGCCCAGTAAGCTCAGCACTATGTATAATTTCTGTAACAAAATCAAGTAAAATCTGTATTGTAACATAGCAGAATGCTAGCAACACTCCACTAGTTGTCTCTTCTACCAGTAGTGCATCAAGAAAGTGTTTTTAACCAAGCTCAGACTCCAGTTTCCACTTTCTGTTGAGTACAGAGGCTAAAGAATAGACAGAAAAATGGAGCTGAGCTCTCTGTCCATGAAGAGAAAGATGTTAGGGTAGCCTCTTGATTTTTTTAAAAACTGTTAACACCAACTTACTCCATCCAATATATATAAACCAAAATGTAGGACTCCACATGAGAATGGATTCCTTCCATGTCCACAGAGATAAAACTTCTCTCCCTTTTGTATGTGCTTTCTCATCTCAAGAGTCTTGCATTTGTGTCTGTGCAGTGGCCTGTCTTCACTGGGGAAGGTGAGAAACAACTCCATTCTGGTTTTGTCCCTACTTGATGGGAACTGGAGGAAGTGGGTTTATGTCCTTCAAGTGGGGACAGACATGAATGCAGGTTTCCCATTTCCTGGACATGTACTGTTACAATTAAGCTGTGTGCTAGAGACAGCACTCATCATAACCAGCTGTTTTTCAAAGGGGTTCTGACTCAATGATATATACAGGTTTTAGGAGTGCTTTATGTGTATCTAATGGATTAGACTGGTTAGGGGATTAAGATGTGTAAATATTTAGTTTGTGAATTTCATAATGACCTTAGGTAAGGAGATATCCTAACTAGGTTACTTAGTTAAAATGGGTCATAAGTTTCAGTAGGAAAAGTAATAACCAATATTGGCTACTCAGGTAAATTTTTTTCTGGACAAAAATGTATTATGAATATGGAATTTCTGAATCCAAACATCATTGTGTTGTTTTCTGTACTTGTCTAAAAATATTGTTATATACTTGTTAAAGATTTTACATTTATGTACAACTTATTCTGAGAGCATTCAAACTAAAGTAAAATAAATAAAAATCTGCCTGTTAGACTGGATCTCATTTCCAGGGAGGTTACTTGGTAACTGCAACATTTTTCACTGACATTATGTTTGTTTTTACCTGTTACCTATTTCTGTCTTGGGATGATGGACTACTGTTTTTTGAGTTATCTACATGTAAATTATAAAGTTAGGTATTATTTGAACATTGTGATTCATAGGAATCATTATATAAAGTATCTTGAAGACATAGAACCAAGGCTGCTATTTAAAGGATATTACTTGTGTAACATTCCCAAGTTTCTCACCTTTTTCTTTAATTTTCCAATGCAGATAACAATACCCAGACCTTCAGTGGCATCCACACAGTCTGCTTCAGAGAGCTTTCACTATGGCCAACAGCTAGAGAGAAGAGAACAGGATGGTCAGTCTGTGGAACACACTGTGGAACTTTCCTCTCCAAAAGAAAGTTTGCCAGGTTTGGCTGTGACAGAAGATGCACTTCCAGCTAGTGCCAGCAGACCAGATTTAGTACTTAATATTAGCCAAGAGGTGCTTGACAGGGAAGGACTTGTTGAAGAATCTGTCAATGTCCTGGACTGTGGCCAAAAGGATCTATGTGAACACAATGGGATACAGGAAGAAAAAGATCTTGGAAATATTCCTGTAGAAGAGGCTGAGGAAGAAGGGCTTCCAGCGGTTTCTGAGGGTGCCATTGAAATGCTAAGCAAAGAACAGAATTCTTCTTTGCCAGGAAACTCAAAATCTGCAGAGGAAGAACCTCTGACAAATACTGAAGCAGCTCAAGAGTCAAAGCCAAGGCCTGTCTGTGTGGTGCCAAATCAAGATGAGGTTCTGAAGTCAATAGCACCTAAACCATCAGAATTGTCTCACTCAAGACTTAATAACACACATGTTAATAGACAGGCAAGCAAAATAGAAACCATTCAGGAAAATGGTTTTCATTCTGATAAGGAAGAAGTCCATAGCCAAGACTTGAAATGCCACCAAGTGGCCCTTACTACTTTTTTGCAGCAGGAGAATAAAAAAGAGAAAAATGCTCCTAGAAATGGAGAGTTATTCCACTGCATTTCAGAAAATGAGAATTCTTATCGATCTAAGAAGGACTCAGTTAAATCTTCTTTTGTATTCAGGCAGAGCCGAATCCCAGTTTTAGCACAAGAGATAGACTCAATGTCAGATTCCTCCTCTGTTTCTGCAAAGGAGAAGCTGCTTCTAAAGAAGGCCCATCAGACAGACTTGGTCAAATTACTTATGGAAAAGAGACAGCTCAAATCTTTCCTTGGTGACCTCTCAAGTGCCTCTGATAAGTCACTGGAGGAAAAAATGGCTGCTGCTCCAGTACCATTTTCTGAGGATGATGTCTTAGCTTCATTTTCTAGATTGACACTGGACTCTCATTTCAGCAAGCAGAATGAAGATAGCTCTTTATCTCCAAGCAGCCCTCAGTCCAGGAAAAGCAAGATTCCAAGGCCAGTGTCCTGGGCAACCACTGATCAAGTCACCAGTTCAAGTTCATCTCAGCTCTTTCCTCGGCCACCACCAGGAAAACCCCCTACTAGACCTGGGGTAGAAGCTAGGTAATGCAGAGAAAATAGAAATAGATTTTCAGGTTGAAAATGGATTTGAGGTACACTGCAGTTACTGTGCAGGATCGAATCTTGTAAAAGTTCTGTCCTTTAACTGATTAAAAAAAAAAGCTGGGCTTCAATTCTGTGAGAAGCCTTACATTGTTGGAGAATGAGTGAGGAGAAGCTGTTATACAAGAATGGGCCTGGTTCACTGTTAAAACAAATACATCAGTAGATGTGAATTCAATATTTTGAAACCTGCCAATCTATAACTAAGTCTTTACACTTTTTTTTTAAAGAGGGGTCACTTTTTCAGAACTGCTGGTTATTTACAAACCCATAGAAATTTTTAGGATCTGTTGTATTCAGCCCCCTTGAAAATTAATCTGTTCTTAATGTAGTCACTTTAAATATTTGGGTATTTCAGCCATCAACATTGAGTCAATTAGCTATGCTCAGATCATGGCTAGGTAAACCAACTAATTAAAGGAGGGCAGAGTGAATTCTAGAAGACCTCCCTTTTGCCATGTTTATATGCATAAAATGACAGTCTGGTTTCTTCAGTGTCTGCATTCTAAGATAAGGATAATTTTGATACAGTAGTGCAAAATCCTTTGAAAGAAGTTGTGGTGGGCCTTGTCATCCCTTAAAATTGTGTATGGGAGTGTACTGATGGTGTGCAGGAATGGATGTACCCCTCTGAAACAACGGCAATAAGCATTGCTCTTCAGTGCAGTTCTTCCAATACCACCAGGAAATTCCAGCTTTCCTGTAAACACTGAGGCTGTTTATGTGAGTAAGTTTATGTAAATATAAATACTGTGTTGATCTGAACAACACAGAAGCCAAAGCCTAGATCCAAACACCTCTACCTAATGGGAAAGTTCAGCTCCACATAGCCGTTCTGCAGTGCAAGTTCCTACTTAGTTGCTAATACTACAGTATTTCTATTTGAACTTTAGTGAATAGGTAGAAACAGAAATAATCTTTCTTCATTTCTTCTTAAGGTTGCGCAGATACAGAGTCCTAGGCAGTAGCAGCTCGGACTCAGATCTTATCTCTCGTCTGGCTCAAATCCTACAGAATGGATCTCAAAGACCAAGGAGTTCTACCCAGTGTAAGAGTCCAGGATCTCCACATAGTCCAAAAACACCACCCAAGAGCCCTGTCATCCCCCGCCGCAGTCCCAGTGCCTCCCCTAGGAGCTCTTCTTTACCCCGTACTGCCAGTTCTTCTCCGTCCCGGGCTGGGAGATCCCATCATGATCAGAGGAGCTCATCCCCACATCTTGGGAGGAGTAAATCACCTCCTAGCCATTCAGGCTCCTCATCTTCTAGGAGATCCTGCCAACAAGAGCACTGCTGCAACAAACCAAGCAAGAATGGTCTGAAGGGATCTGGCAGTTCTTTCCACCATTCCCCAAACACTAAGACTCCCACAGGAAAGAGCAAATCAACTACTAAGCTTAGCAGATAGGAACTGGGCCTTAACAGGTATAAAGTCTCCTCATAAATCTGATGCATGTTGTGTCTGTGTACTGTGTATTTAAGAAAATAATCAAAAAAAGTATATTAAAAAAAGGTGTTGAATCTGCACATTTTAAAGAAAGTAACCATTGTAAACTATTCATGAGAAAGCATTCTGTGTAAATAAGTGGCCAGGCTTTGCCTTAGAGCAGGCAGCAAGCAGATCCGCAAGGGGGGAAGTAGAGGCCAGGATAAAAATGACCGGGTAGTCAAAGAGGTGCAATGGATTTAGAGTAAAAAAGTATCTTGAAGAGGAGTGTTTTAAAATGGTATTAATCTCAATGTTTTTAGTTTATCTAGTTAGGAGATTTGGCCTAATTATTTAAGGCTTTACGTACTCAAGGAGTATGTAAGAAAACCTGAAATGGTTATGCCCAAAATCATGTCACTACTTGGGAAATAATTACTGCTCAAGCATTTCTTCACAGTTTTAAAAAAGCACACAGTTTAGAAGATATTTCTACTCTACAAATTTTTTCTATTTTGAGCTGCAGTCACCTCTGAGTCACTGAGTGCTCATTTTGTCCCCTATCTATCATGACACAGATTTTTTTACCTAAGTATCATAGCCCTTACACCTTCTTGACAATTATGACATTAAAAAAATAATATAAAATTTGACAAGATGTTTTTGTACCTATATTATTTAGAAATTTGTGTAGTAGTAATTAGAATCCAAGAAGCTAATTCTCAGTTCTATATCATACAGGTTTTTGGGAGTCATAGTGGGGTTCTTCAAACCACATTTGGTAGGATTTGGGAAAGCATTCCTTCCTAGGAAATGAGAGAAAGAAGTAGATGTATCCACTTCACTGGATGTTGCAGATTTAAAATAAAATGCAATATAGGTTAGAAAATAAGAACTTTCTTTGCACCCTTAATTCAGCTGAAAAAAGAATTTTTGTTACTGCTAACTTTGTTTTTTCCATTCGTTATGGATCACTTAAACCACAAACCTTACCATGTAGAGATGATTACCAATCAAGATTTGCTTTTTTGGTCATTTGTTTTCTAAAATCATGAAAGATGAAACAGAGATGAGGAGATTGTCTACTTTGTGAACTGGATAGGTTAGAGGTGACAGAATTATACTTAACACCCTTACAAAATCTGGGTGAGATTATTAATCATCAAAGCAAAATATAATGAAAGAAATCTGAGATTTTTTTTGCATTGGATTCTTGTCATTCTCTTGCCCAAATGTGTTTTTGATAGCCAAGCTTTGATGACTCTCAGTGAAGTCCATGGTGTATAATTCCTCTGTCTTTATTAGGTAGTTACTTTGTAACATCTTGTGCTCTGCAGGAACTCTGTAGGGAATGGAAAGGTACAGCACCTTTTGCTATATTCAGTAAAGAGTAAGGGGTCAGAGCAGGGACACACAAGAAACGCAAGCCTGCGAAAGCTGCAGTCAGCTCTCCCTAGTGATTCCTGTTGTGGGGATTCTGGATGCATAGGAGACTTGTCAGTTACTGATCTGCTTGCTGTAGTCATATGCCTCTCCAGCCAGCATCTGTGCTTTTTTATTTAACTTCTGCCAAATGAATACCTTTGGATTAAAAAGGGAATATTTTGTCTCTGAGCTAACACATTCTAATGCTGCATTAAAGCTGCCCTAGAGCTGCACTGAATTTCACTTGCTTTGTCAGACTATGTTGATTTTTTTCTTTTCTTACTATGAATATGTATATTGTTTCCCATGTGTAATGTAGCACAGTGTGGAACCTTAATTTCGTTCAGGTTTCAAGCACTACAGATGAATGCAATAGGTAGGGTATACCTGCCTTTTCTGAAGAAACTGTACCATTGGAAAGTCCTATTCCTTTGTATTATATTGTATAATAGGTGCTATACCAATAATTGCATGTCCTCATGGTAAATTATATAATATAAATATTTATATATACATATATGTATATGCCTATATAAACTCATTCTTTCTCATTTTTCATTTGTAACTTATGCACCACAAATAATACAGTTCCCTTTCTGTTAGGTCCTGTATACTTACCTCTTCTATTCTCCCACCCCCCGCCAAAAAAATCTGGAATGCACAAATTCTAATAGCCTTTATACCTTGGTACAAAATTGAAGGACTGCTGATTTCTCAACCAGCCAATGTTTTGTCTTGCAGCTTGTTTTTTTTTTTATTTCTAATTTCATGTGCACATTTGCATATGGAATAAGAACAAAGACTCAAAGGTATTTTTATTTTTTATTACAAATAGGTCTTGTGGTTACTCGTTTTTATTTCATAATGTGAGTTCTTAATTGTGAATACTTGTCATATAAGAATAGTGACAGTCTATGAATACCTAATGGATGAATGTGACAACAAGAAATTCTATCTTTTCCTTCCTGTTTTCTACATGTTTACTTATGGTATACCATAAAAAAGAATTTGGTCACATTGTGATGTTTTTGTCCTGGGCACTTGCTGGAATTCTTTTTTAAGGTGGTGTGGCAGCCCATGGTTATTTTTCCTTATTTCTCAAAAGCATTTATTATGGTCTAGTAAGTTTATTCCTACATTACATTATCAGTTTTAATAACTACCAACTTTATGCATCCTTGCCTGAAAATGCCTGAAGTTGAGGTGTTTATATTTTCTCTCTAGTGTAACAGGATCCAGAAAGAGGTAATTGCTTTACAGGTGAGAAAAAAATATAACACCTATTTTACATTGTCTTCAAAGTACAGGCTTGTCCATTGTTAGACATTACTATGTAAAATAAATCAATGCTGTAGAAATTCACTTGTACTTGAACTACTTGCCAATGTGAAAATAGTAAACTATGCCAAAAAGGAAAAAGAGAAATCAGTCGTGATTGATGACCCAGACTTCTTTTGGTGCAGAAAAGGGTAAAAGGACTGTATACCCCAACTGCTTTTTTGCTGTGGATTCACAGGATTTAAGGAAAAAATCATGAAGATATGAATGGAAGAGCAATTGTGAATAACTTACCTTGAACTACCTGCTCTTCTTGAGTTTTTTGTTGCTTGATACCATTCCCCAAAAAGTTTACCGAATTGCTTACTATAGTCTAACATAGCAATCAGTTAATGTTATTAGGTAATGGTCAGCTGATCAACTCATACATAAATATTAGCTTAATATTTCTAGAGGGCCTATATAATCATTAAGGACTCTTTAAGCTTCAGTACTTGAATATGGAACTGGCTCTGCAGAAAAAACCCGTATACACATGTATGGCTCTGGTGCAGAGTAGGTGTGAATGGTTTATGGCAGGTTATCTGCAACACATTTTCAGGGATGGGGAAGAGTTTTCTCCGTTGTACAAAATGTCTACAGTTACTCTCCATAGCACACAGCAGCTTATATAGGAATACTAGCTGGGAAGTAATAAAATTCAAGGAGCTGTTGCTTTGTCTTTTCAAGCCTCCATTTCTTTGGAGGGCAGGGCAATGGAACCATGACATGTAGCAGGTGCAGATGCTGCATACTCATTGCCACTTTATGGTGTATTCTGTGTTGTGGCCAGCACTTTGGAGCATTTTTTAGAGAAACTGAGGCATGAAGCCTTTGAACTAAAATAACTTGAAATCAGTGAACATTTCACACAGACTTTTGTGCTGCAATATTGCATGGTAAAATCAATCTAAGTTTCAATCTCAAAAATCAATTAACCTCTTTATTAATTACAAGTGCAAATTATTTCTTAGGTAAAACCCTGCAAGAGTAATAGAAAGTGCAATACAGTAGAGCAGCATCGGCCAGTTGTATGATGCTAGGCACCTATCTACTACTTGAGCAGGATTGATAAGCATCGAAAATTTCACTGCACAAAGGCAGGAGCAATATGTCTTAACTGCTAGTTACATATAATTATACAGGAGACAAGCCCCTGCAGAGTGATACAAGGCATTCATTACAGCCACCAGCCACATCCTGTCTTGGGAAATCTGGGCATATTCTTACCTTGAAATCTGCATGTTTGAGATCAAACTTTCTTGCATACCTCACTAAACAGTCTTGATATATAAGGCAGGATTTGGTCCTATATATTTAAAAATAGCTTGAAATATTTTTCATCTGAAAAACACTTGCAGGAGCTCTATCATCTACGATTTGTAGTATTATGGTATTAACTATAGCTGGGAAAACACGATTTTGATTTTTTATATATATATATATAAAATACACATTTGTACATAAGTGTATCTATATATACACTTATATAGATATTGTATATTATATAGAAATATATATATACATACATAAATATGTGTGTATATACATATAGATAGAAAGAGTCTCAGCTAGTCCATCCTGTTTACTGGAATTAATTTGCCAGCGTGAGCCAAGGCCTGTTTTGCTTTGATTTACTCTGGTCTCCTCTTCATCTACTGCAATTTTCTTATGCCCTAATTCTGATTCTGTGTCTTTTTCATATTACAAGGCCTGATCCTTTAGTCCTACTTGGGCAAAATTCCCGTAAGTCCTTCTTATTGCAGTAACATTTATGCAATGGTTGACTGTAATGCCTATAATTTTTTTTTCTTTTTCTCTCCAATGAGAATGTAGATAAAGCCAGACTTAGAGTACAGTCTTTTTCCTGTAAACAGAATTTTTCTGTAATGAATTGAACATTTTTATGGAACACTAAGAGGCGTAAATTCTGGTAAGCAGAATGTGATTATTCCAATTTCTTTAAAAAGGTCTAATGGAAAACCAGGGATACGTGCCTCCAATTTTTATAAATATGTTAAATGAGAGCGTAGTTTTCTGAAAAAATAGGAGAATGAAAGAGAGCTCAAAGTCAAACTCTTTCTCATTATAGGCCTATAATGTATTATTTTTTTTCATGCAGGACTGATCCTGTGAGGTGACAAGAGCCATGTCTGTCTTGTCATTCTCAGTGAGTCAGGGTCTGCTTAGGTAAACACCATGATTCCCTGAGGTGTGTTCTCTGTATGCTTTTCCACTTTTAGAAGTGGGCAGAGAACTGTCAGCTGGATTAAGAAAGGCCTTGATGTTTATCCATGATTCCTTTCTTCAACTGGTAAACACTTAGGGTGCTCGTTGGGTGGTGAACAGGGCAGTGCTAGAGGTTAGCAGTTGAACGTGGGTCTTGGGGGTGTTTTCCAACCTTGATGATTCTATGATTCCTGTTTCTGAAATTTATAGAACAGGGCATAGTATTTTTACTCTACTTCTTGTAGCTAATCAAGTAGGCAGTGAACTGAAGGGGTTTGTTTGCTGTTTTGCTTTTGGTTCAAATGTCTTTGGTTGTAATTAGTACAATTTTTGGTTACCGGGTAAAAGGAAGTGAGGTTCGGTGTTTTGACTACGTGCAATACACAGGCATAGATCGTACATTTTTTAGCTAATCAAATCGCATAAACAGGCACCTCACATAAGAATACCTCACCTGTCTGCTTGAAGCCAGTCTTCCTTTTCCCTACATATATTTGTGAAAGAGAAATTATATAAAGTCAGTCTGGATTATCTAATAAGTGCAAGGAATTACTTTAAGACATTGTCAAATGCCAAAAAGTTTTTACCACTCATTTTCATGCAGTTTAAATAATCAGGCTTTAAAGTATTCATCTTTGAGCGGGGGTTTTTGTTTGGTTGGGTTTTTTAAGGAAAAATGCACAGGAGTCCTTTGTTTCAAAGACTGATGCATTAATTTGGCAATGACTCACCATCCAGCTTTGAACAGGTATGCTGATTTTATTCTCCATTGATGGTAACATTCTCTCTCAATAGTAATAATGACAAACCTAAATGCTAGCATATGTCAGTGATTGATTTTGCTTTTGTTTCTTCTCTACACAAAGAGCTTGGATCCCTGGGAGTCCTCACTGTTCTTGTGCAGGTAAAACTTCATTAAAATAAGTATAGGGTCCTGTTTTGTTAAAGCTCTTTCCCTGATTAGAGATTAAAGGATAAACTCAATCTATAAATATTGAATTTGTGGTTGCTGTATTTTAAATTGGAAAAGGCTTATTTTTTATTTTTTTTATGACATGACATCCCTTTGGATCTCTCCTTTCCTGTCAGAATTACTGCTGAGAGCCAACTTTGGCCAAGAGTACAATGTGGTTTCTTTAAAAACAATGCCACAAATGGGCTTCTTATATGAGGTCCTCATCGTCCACAAGTGTCTGTGGGAATTCAGTTGGAATTAATTTGATGATTGTTTTGGGATCACTTGATCTTTGACCTTTTATGTAAAGGACCTATGGTAACATCAAAACAGCTTGCTCCAAAAGACGCAGTGTAATTAGTTTGGTCTGCCTGGCTTCAAATCCTCTAAAACCCATATCTGCTGAGTGGAAGGCAAGGTCATAAAGGTTTGACACAAAGTGAGGTAGGATATTTTTGGCAATTTCACATCTTCTTCCTCTGACTGGAGATCTGGATTTGCTGCCAAGCAGCCTTCTCTGCATCCTCTTTACTTTCACTGGCTAGAAAGCAAGATTGGAAATTCTTCCCCAACTTTTAACTCTCTTTCTATGGTCAGCCCAGACTCAAGTTGCTTGTGCTAACAGATGCCAATTTTCAAATGCTTTCATTTAAATATCCAAACTAGTAAATTAAGGAAATCACCAGCAATGCCTTCAGACAAGTACTGACTTTTTGAAGTGGTCAACCAATGGCTGCTAATCTAAAATCTCTGGGCAATACCACAAAAACTAAATCTGTGTATTAATGAAAAATACAATGTTGTCACCCCATAAGAAATCAAGTACTCAATAGTAAAGACTGCAGCATGATTAAATTAAGTGGAAAGTAGTTCCAAGATAATTTTTTACCATTGAGAAAGACAAATGTTTAGTCCTTCAAATTCTCTTGCTCAGTAATTGTAGTTCTCTTCCCCTCCTTGGAAATCTTCTAAGCCATTCTTTTCACTTAAGTTTGCTCAGGCACCCAAGAGCATAAAGAGTTAATGCCCTTGTAATGGTCATTTGTACATAAAGTTGTAATTATTTATTTTCTCATTTGTACCATATCAAGGCTTTGTACAATGTTTCAGTTTTGTTTTCAAATTATTTTGTATTTTATTTTTATAAACTGGTTCTAAATAAAATACTCATTCAGCATGCAAAACTTCAATTCTTGACTCTGTTTGTATGATGATTCATTAACTTACAAAGCTTCAGCTGAAATATTTTTCAGTTTTTTTCTGCTATTGTAACCCTGTAATTTAAGTGGAGAAAGTGCTTTGGGAGTGATTATTTTTTTCTCTGTTACAAGAAAGTAAAAAGCAAGTGTGTGCTGGTACTATTGCAACATGAATCAGATGTTCATACTCCAAATTGGAATGATTGGATCAATGGAAGTTTAACTGATTTAGTAGGTTCATGTGTTGTATATTAATAACAACAGAAAAACCCAAATGGGCCTCCTCAGAAAACCTGACTTTCTACTTGCTCTTACTCTTTCTGTCTGTATTCATCTAAACAATAAATGATTGGCACAGCTGGATCAGGTCAATTTAAGTTACAATATGGTGGTCCTGAAAAGCCAGCTGCTGATGGCTTTTTTCTTTTTTCCCTTCAAAATTGTAGTTTTTTATTTAGTCAGAGACCATTATAATAGACCTCTTTCGGGGATAATCAGCTATCTGGATGTGTTCACTGAGCTTTTACAGCCTCTTGAGGAGACTTGTTTCCCCTCTGTACAATAAACTAAAGCAGCAGATAGCAGAGAAATGAATGAAGAATGGAAGTTGTTACTGGATCTGAGTGCTATGTGGAAATGCAATATTAAGCTACCAGTTGCTCTAGTTTCCTCCAAAACCCTTTTTTTTCTTGTTATAGGCATAAGTAGAGTGTAATATCATCACAATTTATATTTGTGGTTTGTGTGCCTGGATATTTTAGTCCTATGCTACTGGAATATACTACCTGCACTTCGCACAGCAGGACAAGTTTTTTAGGGAAGTCCAGAAGAATTGGAGAAAATTTCCTAGACTTCTTTCTCAGTATTACCACTGTTATGCCTTGCGTTAAGGCAAATTAAAAGCCAGCTCTGCCTTTTACCACTCATTGGCAGTGTTTTCATTAAGCTTCATGACCAGATCATTAGCTCTTGTCATTTACACAAATATCCTAGATAGCTTCACAGGAGAGGAAACAAATTGGGAATTCATTTACTCTGTAACAGTCCAAGAAAATGACGTTTCACCTTGTGTTAAGGGCAGCCAGAAACTTAATGGCATGGCATCTGGACGGTGCATGTGATTTCAGTGCTCCCAACAGAGGCATCATTTTATCAAAGAAAGGGTGTGTAGAGAAATAGCAACCAATGGTACCAATTTCCAGATTGAAATAACAATTTTTCCCACTCTGTAGTGATGAGAGGTAGCTCCCCTTTCTGTCCTTGTTTAAAACACATAAATCTAGGCCATATCAGAAGTGGAAGAGTGATTTTGATCTGGCTCCAGTATATGTTAGCGGTACAACTGAAACACATGGGAAGAAGCAAGATTGGAGCAAACATGCTGTGGTGGATTGATGTTGAGGCCTCATTGTTGTCTGACCACTGTATTTTAGCATTGCCTGGCTTGTCCTCATTCATACAGGAGATCTGATCTGCCCATTCTGCTCGTAGGATCTTGCTGCACTTCTCTACTTGCATTGTAGCTGCCTCTCATTTAAATCAGTACTGGAACATGAGAAAGCAGACACAGGGCAACTCTCCCTAGAAATGCTGTAGTACGTGAAGTTCAAGAATTAACAGTTGCAAAAAGAATTGAAACACTGAAAGACAAGTAAGAACTGCCTGTTGCAACCTGGAGAAGCTCAAACTGCTGCCCAGGAGGACCAGGTAGATCCCATTTGCTAGTTTACCTGGAATGTCATGGTAGTATGTATTAGCTTCTTTGTCCGTGACAACAAGAGAGCCCGTCTGTACTGACAGGGGAGAAATAATGCTTCCTACAGGTTAATTTGGAAATCTTGTACCAACATAGACTCAAAAGTCTGATTTAGAAGGATTAATTCTTTCCCATTCTTAAAACCAGCAATTTATTAATACCTGTTACCCATACCATCTCCTTTTGTTAAGATAAACCTGGAAATGAGAACTTTCTCTTCTTCAAGGCATTCATCCCAATTCACATTGTGCTGTTTGTGCATACATTTTATTTTTGTGGGATATTTGCATATTTTACTCCATCTGTGATACTGAAGGGAAACGCTAACAACTGATAACCTTGCGTTCACATTTTAGTTGGCAGCAGTGGTTGGTTTTTGAAGCGCAGGTGTGTGAAACCAGTACGCCAAAATGCTGTAAGTGCAGAAGTGAAGTACTTAAATGTACACCCTCATATGGTAGTGTTCAGTCAAAGCTGACTGCAAAAATGGCATATCTTATGCTATGATTTCATGTTCTTATGGTTCTAGGAGAGGGGCAATGTTATTGTGGATCTCTATGTTATTTGTATTTGCTAAATTCCTGCAGCAGGAATGCTTGTGCAAACTGACTGTAACACTATAGGCAGCTAGTCATTGCTGTAGGCCAAATTTATCTGCAGAACTTTTTTGTAACGTTGGTGATAAATGCTTAAGAAGACAACCTGTACGATTTTTCAAGCCATTGGATAAAATTTCAGGTGAGAGTGTTTTTGTTTCTCCTCTGGTACAGATACCAGACAAGAACATTGCACCTCTGCTGCTTCTGAATTGTGCAAAGTAGAGTGGCTCTAGTATACAAGCCTGAAAAAAATAGTGCCAGTGACAATAGCTTCCCCCTATCTCAATGTGAAAAGATTTTTTTTTTTTTTCACATTAGGATGGAATGGTTTTTGCTTGTTTCAGAGTTGATACCAGGTTACATTTTGTTTCAACTCTTCCTCATCTTTCTTCTTCATTGGGTATACAGTTATGAGAAAGGAAATGAACATGAAAGCCTCCTAAACTATGCAGGAGCATTCTTCTGGAATGAAGTGAGCCCCTTCAACAGCAAATCTAACTTCCATTTAATGTAAAACAATACAAAGCTTTTTGTTCTCTGTATTTCAAATACTGTGGAATTGATTCCAGAAGGCTTACAAAATCAGATACAGATACAGCCTCCGTATAACCTGTATGTCAGAAACAGGCATCACTCATCAATTCTTTGTTTTTGTTGTATCTATTTTAACCATGTGATAAAAAAGAGACTACCCTACTAGTGCAGTAAAACAGAATGTCCCTGAAGAGAAGGTGCATTTGACAAGCTGGGAATGAACAACAGCCAAGTGGAACAATGTTGAATGAATTCTGAGGAGGCCATTTGTGAATGAACGCCTCAGTCCTAAACCATTCCTAGAATAAGCAAGTATCTTCAACTCCTGCTGTGATGCCTTGCACAGCTCAGACTCAAAAAACACTCAACAATAACAACCAAGCAAACACCCCCAACATTGTAACTATCAGAAAAGGGAAGCACTTAAAAAACCAGCTACTTCTAAGGTTTGTTTAATCCAAGAACCAAACAACTTGTGTAAGACAGCTCCTGGTGGTCAGTAGCTATTATGTTACTTTTTTACCCCTCTCTCATGCCTTTTGGTTTTCAAAAGCTGACATTAAACAAAGGACAATACAGACAAAAGTCTTAGTCAAAATAAACGTTTGGTTTTTTAAGAGAATAAGAGGATAAAAAACCCCAGAAAATTATTAGCCAACTGCAGCAGAGTTAACTGGAGACTGGTAATTAGTGTTTAATGCCACCTATAGCAAAATGTTTCCCACTGGGAAAAACATGGGAGGCAAGTCCACTTTGCTCCTTCAAAGTCACAGGCCAGAGCAGAACATACAACAGCACCCAACAACACAGTCACTTTACATAGATTCAAGTTTTTACACATCTGCAAAGCAGAAGTAGTAGCAGCCATTTGGATGTTCTTTCTTAATGGTTCTCAGGGGGGGCCTAGGAAACTCGGAAGGACCTGGTTCTTGGGACATGGAGCTGGAGCTGCAGCTGCTGCTTCTGCTGCTGCTTCCAGCCACCTGTGCTCTACCTCTGTCCTTAGCAGGGGAGAGCTGGGGGGATCCTGGGCTCAGGTACCCAGCCGTGGTCTGAGTAGATGCAGTGGCATGTGTGGTGGGGCCAGTGTTGTTTTTCACATAGACGTTTTTGATAGCAACAAGTGTATGCGCCATGATGCTGATGCTGTTACTCAGATCTTGCATGCCTTGCTGCAGCAGCCGAAGATTGTGGTTGACACTGTCAAAGCCAGACTGGATCACCTGCATTTGGGTCTGCTGAATCTGCAGTAGGTCCTCTTCAGTCATTTCATTTTGGTCTGCCTGTGACCTGCCTTTTGTTTTGGCTTTTACTTTCCCAGAGGAACCACCGCCTGATGTCCCCAGAAAAGGCAGTTGTTCTTGACTAGGTGGAACCACAACCATGTCCTCAGAGCTTTCTTCTGGCTCTACCACCTTTACTACTATTTCTTCTTTGAGGTTCATCTTCTCAAGACTGGATGGATGAGATGGGCCAGGATTGCCATTAAACCCTAGAAAGGACAGGGAGGGAGGTGGGAAGAAAAGCAAAATAGAGCCTGTTAGAAACTTCATAACCTCAGGGTCAGTGAAACATTTTCTCACCCACTAAGCACTAACCTTGAAACAAGACTCTCAAACTCAAGACTATGTTATCTTTGATGCTTTTAGAATACAAATTACCTGGATAGGTGTGAAGAAAACCATAAATATGCATTCACCGGTTAACCATGTATCTGCATACTACAGCTCCCTTACCATCACAGAAGCCAAGCTTAGGATCCTAGAGACAAAGTTCACTGCAAGCTCATTTCACGCTCTGCAGTGCACGCAGTAACCAGTAAGAGCATTGCTGAAACACTGTGATTGCAAGAATCGCTTGGTATTGAAGGTGATCATTTCAACGTGCTAGGACAATGTTTCCAGCACGTACCAAGTTATGTGCTCGCAGCACATTGTACTTCCTGGACCTGCGTGCTGCCACGGCTTTTTACATTTGCAAGAATTATTACTGCAATAGTGAAGATCGCTGGCCGGATCTAACGCCTCGTGGATGGGCAGCTACGAGACGGGGTTTTTACTCTCGGGTGCTCTTTTGAGGCATTTTATGACCTACTGCACGAAGCCTCACAGTTCTGCGTGCGTGCATATGCGTTTTGCGTCTCGAAGGATTCGAGCCAGACACGTCCAGCGGTCCCCGCAGCCCCTGCGCGCCGGCAGCGGGCGGGCAGCGCTGATCCCCGCACAGCGGCGCTGCCGCGGCGCTGAGGGTCCGGCAGGCGCCGCGAGGGTCGCTCCCGCACTCACCCATGTCCCCTACGACGGCGCCGGGCAGCTCCAGCGTGTCGATGCCACCCACGATGGGCACGGCCTCGGCGGGCAGCAGGGAGCCGTAGGCGCGGCGCTGGCGGCGGGCGGGCGGCGCGGCGGAGGGCGGCAGCTCCTCGGGGGCCAGCAGGAGGCCGAGGGCGGGNTGCGGTCGCGGCGCTTCAGGTCCCGCCAGCGCTTCTTCAGGTCCTCCACGTCGCGGGGACAAGCGGCCACCGGGTTCACCTTGTGCCGGATCAGCTCCCACACCTTCCGCTTCTGGCCCGCGGAGGCGCGGCCGGGT
>VZRM01000661.1:335410-464713 GCA_013397955.1 Grantiella picta
GTCTCGGGCGGGCGGTGGCTCCGGGGCGGGAGCGGGAGCGGGGGGGCGCCGCTGGCGCGGGAAGCGCCGGGAGCCCGGGCTGCCGAGTGCCAGCGCAGAGCCGGGGGAGGCGAGCGACGAGCGGCGCAGCGCAGCTGCTGGCCTGGGGGAGCGCGGTGGCACCGGGGGTGACGCTTCCCGCGTCTTTGCCGGGGAAGGAAGCGGCGAGAGAAGGACGAAGCTGTCGCCACCCGGGCTCGGTGGTGGCTCTGCAGGCGCCAGCGCGCCTCCCGGCTGGATGCTCGGCCCGCCTGCACTTTGAGGAGGATCTTTGCGGGCTGGAAGAGGGTGCCTGTTGGCTGAGTTTTGTAATGAACGATTTGGGTTCCTGTGGAAATAAAAACATTTATAACTGCAGATGTGTTATATAAGGAGAGCTTATATTTCACAGATAATATAGATAAACAATTTGTATTTAAAGCATCTTCTGCCTGAGCCCCTCGCAGAGTGTTACCTAGTATTAAAATCAAAACTCACTGGTGTCACCCACATGAGTTTGTCGGGTATTGCCATCATCCTAAATACATGGGAAGAACGGACCAGCACTTTATGTTGTATGGTATTTCTTAGACTGTGACTTGCAGAAGGAGACCTGCAGAGATTATGAAGTTTCAGATCCTGGCAGCTCAGCTAGCACTGTGTGGGTGAGGGGTGTGGAGGTAAAAATGTTTGCCCTAGCAAGGGAATTTCTCACTGCCTTTTGCTGTTGGGAGCAGCACAGTTGCTTCAGCATGAGAAAGCAGGTGGGAGGTTTGCAGCTGGCAGCTGTTGACCGGTTGCTGTTACCCAGCTGTGGAGGAACCACTCTGAAAATTTGGAGAAAGTACCTGAGCTTATGCACAGCGTAGACTGTAATCACCTTTGTGCGCCTATGCCAATCCCAGGGAATTTTTGCTCTTGCGGGAATTTTGGGCTGGAGATGGTCTTCTGACACCTCACAGCCGTTGTGTTCTGTCCTGTTCTTTTGCACTGATTGCTGGCTGCTAGGCTTGTTATCCAGGCTGTCCAGGAATCTCACTTCTTCTCCAAGAAGCTGAATTAGTATCATGGTTTCAAATATGAATTTTGGTATAGGTGCTGAGGATTGTGTGAGTCCAGTCACAAGCATGCTTTTGCTGCCTTGTTCATGCAGAAAACCACTTTCAGAAATAATGTTTGCTTCCTTGACGTTTCATCTAGTAGGGTTGTGAATATAACTTTACAGGAGTATGTATGCAATGCTTCTAATATTAGTAAGGAAAACATCACTGCCTTTGAGAACTTCTGTTGTTGCAAATGTTGCTGAATCCCATTGAGAGGAAACAGAAACCTGGTGCAATTAGGAACTTTTCTTAGGAACAAAAGAATTTTTAGCCAGGGTACAAAGTTTTGAACTGTGCAGGTAACAGGAAGTCGTTTTTGTCTAGATTTACCCTTGTAAGATCCCCAGCACCTGTCTAGATTTTAAATGTGTTGAGTGAACATTGTTTAAGTTTCTTAAGTATAAGACTTCACATTCTTGCAAATTGCACAGTCCCTATTTAGACCTCTGTGAGGTCTCAAGGGAGCAAAATTATTTCATTGAAATGGAAGAGTAGCTTTGGTCTTGTATTTGGTGCTGTAGGACTCCAAGTGCTTAAACAATTGTTATAGCACCCCTCTGTGGGAGCAGGTGGCATTCACAGACAAATAGGGTACAGAGACGTTGCAGATTTTAGATTTTTTTCTATTAGAATTAGATGCTTTCAATATTGATGTTTTTGAAATGTTGAACTTAGGGGTGCTAGTTGCTCCAAGTCCTCCCTGGCCGTAGCTTCGGTGAGTATTCCTGATGTTTCCGTGGAACAGTTTCACTGTTTTCCAGTCAGAGACCAAAATGAATGACTCCATCTGAAAACTTGGGCCAAAATGGCTTGTGTGGAGGCTGATTTTCAGATCTGTGACCAGCACTATGGTTGCTTGAATTTCAGTGACCTACTTTCACAAGTCATGTTGGTTTTTGTTGTGTACTGAAATTCCACAGTTACTACTGAAATGTGTCTGCATATATGGACAGAAAGAATCAAGTAGCATCTTTATATTAATTATTTGTCGACTTCTCTTGTAGGAGAACCACATCCATGACAAGCTGGTGTCTCTTAGTTTGCTTCAGAAAGATTTTGTGCCTTTTCTGCTAAATTTTTTAAGGGAGCAGACCAGCCAGATCTTGACTAATGGACCCCCTACTCCTGCTAAGACTCCTAATTCCAAAGCCCATGGGAGCCAAAGGACAGGATCAGAAAGGAGGGCAGGCCATGCAACCAGCAGCCGAGTGCAGCTCTTTTCTCAAAGGGCTTCAGTGACCACCTGCAGCACAGACACCAGCTTTTCTCCTGCTGCAGCATCCAGCGGTTCCTCTTCCTTTTCTGGGTCGAACCTGTCCAGCCCTTGTGGTGATTTCCCCAGCATGGTCTCCAGCAGCAGCCCGAGCTTTGGGCACAGCCCTGTGCTCCACCATGGTGAGAAGAGGTCATCTCAGAAGGCCAGCCTGGGGAGCTTCCTCACAGCCACGCCCGATGCCCTGCCTGTCAGAAGAGGCCGCAGGAAAGGCAGCAGCAGCTCGGTCGGTACCTCTGGCCGGCAGGTAGCTCGGGATCTGGGGCGTTCCCTTGCTGAAGAGGAGGACGGGAAGAGTGACAGTGGATCGTGGAGTGGAGGAAGAAAGAAGCGGAGTGAAGTGCCTCTTGTTTCTGCCAGCTCCCCACCCAGCCAGCTAAACCTTAACAACTTGGAGGAATTTCCGCCCATGGGTGCTGCCTCTGGCTGGACAAAGTAAGAGCGAGTCTGCCTCGCTGTCTCATTGGGATTGTGCTGTTCCTTGACCAGCTGTTGTGCGTGTCCAGATGCAGAAGAGGCTATAATACGCAATGCCTGGCTTCTGGGCAACTTGGTCTGCTTTGTTCTGATCACCATCTAGGGAGGGGAATATTGCCTTGACAGGGAGTCAGGTTTCCACTCCGTGAACTCGCCCAAGACACTTCTTTAGCCTCTCACTTGTGATGCTGCCTGCAGCTTGCCACTGCACAGTCCAGCTGATGCAAAGCTGAGCACATCTTTGTCCTTGCATGTTCTAACAAGTCAGCATTATCTTGGCTCGTCACAATTCTCATTTAACAGACTAGCAGTTGGTAAGGAAGAGCAGCCTGTAAGGCTCTTCAGCTTTGCTGATGCTAGCAAAAACGCTTTTGGGTTGACCTTCTGTGGCTTCTGGTAGCAGATGTTAGTGTGCAGCTTCGTTTGTGCTGTGTAATTGTGGACAAAATAGCTGGCTGTATTCTTCTTGGCCTGCAGCAAGCTGTGGTCTCCTTGGTGACTTTGGCTAGGCTTCTGGGCAGCTGTTTGTGTTGTGGTTGCCTCAGTCCTTTTATCTTTCTCTTTTACTCTTTAAAATCCTCATTACCAGATATAAAGCCTTCATGTTTTCATGGCCTGTTTGCTCCATATGTTAAATGTTGGTCTCTGAAAGTGGAACTTTCTGGTTGGACATGCAAAACTCCAGCTGAAAATTATTAGGTTTGTGCAGCAGATCCAAATGTTGGGTCTGGATGATGCTTTGGCTAAGGGAGATAAGGTATGACAGCAAGTCTCTCTTCCTTTTTCCTTTAGGAAAAATAAGGAGGAAAGAGGTCATGGAGTCTTTGGAAGTCAATGTTACAGTGATTTTGAGAACACCTCAGCAGTTAATATGTAGCAACCAGCATTTCCTTGATGTTTTATGTTTCTGTATCCCATTTCCAGTTTTTTTAGTGCTTTTTGCTACTTTACCTAGCCTCATCCTGAAGGACAAATCTAAGTATTTTATGCAGGAAGGATGGGTTTCTGAACTTAAAGGGCCTGAGATAACTTGGGAGCCTGGACTCTTACTGATAGACAGTGGCAGCTGGATTGATTTTGGTCTTGTTTTGGTTTTTTTTCCTCTTGGTGATGTTAGAAACTAATTCACCAGCAGTTTCTTACTAAAGTGGGGCATATCCTGTCCTTTCAAATTAGAAACATTTGGAAGGGTTGTGTGGCACTGTGTTATATGTTAGATGGCTTGATATTTGATAATTAATTTTGCAGCAGGGTCAGCAGGCTATTTTTAGCAGTCTATAGCTCCATGACTTTTTTTTTTCAGTGACAGAGTACAATTGATTACTATTGGTGCAGTTTAGAAATTCAATATCCCAACTCAATATCCATTTTGTTTTAGCATTAGATTCCTCTGGAAGATTGCATGCATACCTGTCTTGAGACCTAATGGTTTTTTTTGTTATTTGGCTTGATTTTAGTGGAATCACTTCTCATTTTTTCAGCAAAAGCAAACCATCGAGGCGAATCAACCCAACTCCCGTGAGTGCTGAGCGGCCTCTCTCGAAACCAAAGACTTGCTTCACTTCTACGCCTGTCAGCCAATCTCCAGCTGCTCGATTGTCAGCTGGGTCAAGCCCTGAGGCCTTTACTGCTGTCCAGGAAGGGAACCTCTCATCTGTGATAAGCAACAGCCTTCAAGAGGAGAGGGAGATGCTGAAAAAAGAACGGTACAGTCTGAGCAGGGGTGTGATTCTTGATTCTCTTGTGCCCTGGTTCCAGCCAGGGTTAATTTTTGCAGTAGCCAGGAGGGGGTATGGCCAGGACTCAGAGGTTATTCTATACCACTTCACCCCATTTTTCAGGGATGGGGGAGGGCTCTCTCAGGTCACCCTAGAGTGGCAGAGGGAGCGATCAGGTATCCTCTGTTGTCAGGGGTTTCTGCATGAATCATTTGCTTCTTTCCTGTACCCTCTGTCTTTAGTATTGTTGCTATTACTGCTTCTTTTCTCATATCATTGCTGTTCCAAGTCAATTGTTCTTATCTCAACCTGATCTTTACCTTTTGTGCCTCCATTTCTCCTCTTCAGCCCACCCCACAGTGGGGGAGAGAGGAGAGATGGAGTGGTTTGGAGAGTTTCAGTGACGAGTTTCAGAAAGATTCAGTCTGAATGGGATTCTTTAGAATCTTTTGGTTGCTAACCCCAAGATCTATTCTCACTAAGAGAAAGATGACTTAAATTACTATCAGCTAAAAGCTGCTTTAGGCAGTGTAAATGATAAGGTTAGTTATTGCAGGATTTCCTTCATGCTACACTGGAAGAGAAAGACCTCTTCTGGCTGCATGGCTGGTGTAGATCATCTTCAGTCACGTGGTTATGTTGCTGCTCTTGAATTTCAGATGCAAATTGCTGCACCAGGCATCTTCTCCTGCAGGGATATCTTTTGATCCTGGTACTCCAACTAAGCCTTGCTATACTCGCAGTGCTAGCCTTCCTGCTGAAAGCCATCTGGTGACCTGTGCAAATCCCACTAAGGTTTCCTGCAAGAAACAGTTGGAGTGTCTGGCGCAGCTCTATTCGTCGTGTATAGCAGGTAAGGATACAGAAGATGTTAGACTGACCTTTCTTTGGGCTTTGAACTTGCATGTGTGTTGTGAGTGGGAGATAGATGGGAAATGGAAGTTGTGGGATAGCTACAGTGACATCTGGAAAAATAAACGAAGCCAACAGAGTTATTAAAATAGGTGAATACTAGGTAAAAGTTTAGCAAAGGAGCATGATGCAGTACCCTGAGCTGCAGTAGACTGAAGTTGTATGGTCCTGTCTGAAACTAGGCTATTCCCTAACACATCTTTCCCATGCTGATCTACCCTGGGATTGTGTTATGGTGAAGGAGTTCTTTGCTGACTACCACAGAACAGGAATCTGTCTTTTTACCTTTGTGTATTAAAGCAGGACAGTATTGAATAATACACCTTTAATATCTCATTTACTCTCTTCCAGAAAACCTGGTACCAAATATTTTTCTGGAGCTGTTTTTTGTTCTGCAGCTGTTGACATCTAAAGGCACTTCTACTGCAGAAGATGGGGATAGTGACCCTGAAATCAATGAAAGAAATAGAGGTAAGAAGTAATAATGAAGAGAAAGAATGTTGCTTCCATGGAATGATAATGTGCTGTAGAGTAGCTTTAGACAGGTGTTCTTAAATTACATAAAAATGCTTCATTACCGCTGTGAGACTCATCTGAGGTGCTGACAAAAGTCATGAATGTATGGGAAGTGCTTCCATAGTATGATAGAGTGGAGTTGTTAGATACTGTTTGAATCTTGTTTTCTGCTATTTTGTGAGATTTGGTGTAGCTGTTTGCTCATTGACTTTTAGAGAGAAGGACAGATGTGCTCGAGTTGCTTCTCCATTGATCCTGCAACTCAAATGTGCTGTTGCCCTACTGTGCTTCTTAAGCTTAAGTTTGGGATCTGAGTGTGTAGGATCCAGCCATACTGTTGCATTTGGTTTTTGGCAAATTTAGGCTTAAGCTTGATGCAATTAATACTTGCAATATGGGTGTTAAAACCACATGAGTGGCTTTAGGATGAGACCCACCCCACTCTCCCCCACCCTACATGCCTCAATTTGATTGAACTTTGTTTTGTTACTCATTGATTCTTAGGCCTGAGATTAGGAACATGAAATCTCCAGCTGTGGAAACACCAGCTTATGAATGATTGTGGTTGGTCTACTTTTTCTTGCCCTGGATCTGCTTACTGTTGGTCAGAACATTGAGAAGGAATTTTTTTTCTCCAATACAACATTAACAATTCAATTGCCTTTAGTATAGCAAGGATAAGGAATGGGAACTTCTAAAAATTGAATAAGGGTCTGGAAGATTATTCTTGGATATGTCAGTTCCTACTTTTCCTAAAATAAAATTGTTGGTCTTTTAGTTTATAAATTATTATAGGTGCTGTTGTCTTATGTTTCTTTTTTTCTCTTAGATGTATCAGGGAGACAGCATTTCCAAAGTGTGCACAACTGTGTTTATTTTGCTGTTTGTGTCTTGGATTATCAATATGAGTGAGTTGAATTCTTTTTTTGGCTGCTTGTGTCTGCAGTTGTGTATGGGATTAAACAAGTGTGCTTGGGTTTTAGAGCTTTACCAGTTACAGGCACTGACTTGTTAATTTTCCCTCAAAATATACAAATTGACCTGGATTTGGATGTCTGTGAGTGTCCTTGCATTAGTCTGTCTGCTGAACTTTGTTGTAATTGTGCTAGAATGGGAAAGTCATGAGATGGGAGTGATAACAAATACAGATACCAGGAGGATTTCATGCTGGGTACCTTTTCATGCTGGGTACCTGTGGTTTATAACTCTTTAATTGACAGCCTCATAAACCATGAGCATAACAATTTCTTTAGGTCTGATCGTGTGTTGTTTATATTTGTCTGTCTGGGTTTTCTCTCTATTGTCTTGGCAGAATTATTTCCCATTTAGAAAAGGGGATGCTGAAGCTTTTGGCAGAAAATGAACGGATTGCATCTTTTTCTCCCACCTTGCACAAGAGGCTCAGGCAGGCTTATGAAAGCAGCACAGCCAAGGTAAAAATCAGCAGACCCCAGCTGACATTACTTCAAGCCTTTGTGTTGCTATTTTATTTGCAATAGCTTTGATGTTAAATCTCATTCCTTCTACTTCATCTTGTTGTGTTGTCTCTAGAAACTGTCTAAAAGCTACTTTTTTTGTCTTGTCAGTGAGTGAGTGATTTGCTGGGTCCAGTGATTGTTAGCTGTGAATCACTGCTGGCTAGCCTTGTGTTGTGCTCCAGGCCCTGACCTCAACCAGAGGCTTTGATAGGGTCAAGTTTTGCTTTTGAAATTCTCATCTAATAAACATGGATCCCAGGAGGATGATTGGTTAGGTGCAGTATCAGAAGGCAGTTTCAAAGATATTGATTTCTTTCGTAGATATGGACTTCTTTTAGGCAAATGACATTTCAGAGGAGACAATGCAGATTGTGAAAAAGGGTTCCCTCTTGTGATCATCTGGGTTAGGGAACTAAAGCTGGTAGGAATGTATTTTGTATCTTATTTCATCCATCTTTAAAAAATAGAAGTTAATCTTGGCAGAGAAAGGACACTATACTGAGACTGGGACATGTCAGTAGCTGAGCTTTGAAGTTGTTAAAGTTGTAAATAAAGGTCTCATTACTTGAAGACAGGCTTTTTGAATTTGAGAAAGGGTAAAGATACTGAAATTGCCAGCCAGGATCCTGAATTTTCTCAAGCCCTATATTGGAAGTACACTTGGATTGTTTGTGGATCTTTCCACTCTGTATCGATGCTGGTTGCAATCTGTTCAGTAGAGATTTAAGGAGATGAGATACTTTCTCTCATAATATTGAGTGATTCTCCCTCTGTAGCCTAATGTTGATTGTAAAACTGTTTTCTAGTAGTTGGCAGTTAGGAAGTAGCATGTCTGAAAAACTCGGCTAGTGATACTTTGTTTCCTCATCATGCCTTTTCCTTGCTTTTTTTTGGGTCTCAGATTGTTCAGAGACTTATATTAGTCTAATTGGTGCCTTTATATTTTTAACAGGTGTCTCTTCTGCTGCCATGCTCTGTACAGTCTGTTTCTTTTCAGCCAGAAACAGATAATCGCTCTAACTTTCCCAGTGATAGAGCATTTCACATATTTAAGAAACAAAGGTAAGTTTCTTCTACTGTTCCTGGATGGCTCACACCTTTATATGATTATGAACAAAGGATATTAAGAATGTTTCATGTATGCTACATGCTGTAGAAAAAAGTCCTGAAATTTTCACTCCAATTAAAAGGTCTTTGTCCATATTGACTGTAGGAGCTAAATCTTTAATGTCTTTAGAGAAGAACAGCCTAATTCTTCAGGAGTTATTGAGACTTCTGATAATGCCAGTACAGTGTGTCACCCTACTGGATTGTTTCTGCATATAAATCTGGTATGCTTTTATTCTTCCTGCCACCTCCCTCCATGCTTGCAGCAACAGGGGGAGGCCAGAATGACAAGTTGTCTTGGCCCTTTTTTTTTTCCTCATGGGTATTATTTCATGTGGCTTATTCTTTCCTGCCCCTCAGTCTTCACCATGTCTGTCTGGTAATAGCTGTTTTGGTCATTCCATCAGAATGGGCATAACAAGCTTAAGCACTTGCTGTCAGAGACATGGAAAATGGAAACTCACTGAAGTACTGCTAACATTTGTGAGTTTTGCAAAGGCATCAATGCTTGGAGGCAGGAGTTATTTTATCTGATGTAGATTCTTGCTGGGGAGCTTTGGAGCAATTGAATATTCAGTTGTTACTTCAAATTTTGAAGAGTGGGAATTCATTCCCTTAAATATCTTGATTCACAGGGATATATTTTATGAACTTCTGCGTGAATGGGAGGATAACCATGAGAAAACTGGCTGGGACTTTGAAAGAGTTCTGGGCAACAAGATCAGGTAGGAGTCTTAGGCAGCTTCAGCTAGCTCTTTAATGTAGCTGGATTGCTGGTGCAGCATATTGCACTTGGCATCCTAAGTTCCATGTTCCCCCTGGTCTTCTGCATTTATCTGCAGGTGGCTGTGTGCTGCTTGGAGGAGACTGTCCATGTACACTTGCTTCTGAATTTAAAATTATCAACTGTTATCTTAGAGAAACAATCTGTAAGTGGCAAGGGCCTAATTTGAACTGTCTTGATGTTGCTCTTTCCTCATAATCACAGAAAGAGCTACTCTCAAAACCAGTGTATTGTGGTCTGAACATTGTTATTGTATACACTTGTGTGAGCATGTCATGTTTCCGATGTCTGACTCCTCAGAAGTGTGTTATATGTTCAGAAGCTGTTAGCTCGTCTAATTATTTCAGGGGTTCTAGTGCATTGGTGCTGACAACAAGACAACTGTGTCCCTTTCTGTGGAAAGCAGACTGTTTTACTCATCTATTGCTTTATCAAAATAGAGTATATCTAAAGAAACTATTATAGCGTTGAAAGCAGTTGCTTGTGGGTTTCTGTGTTAGTTTCAGCCACCAGCCTACTCAAATTACATGCATGTAGGTTGCTTTTCACCACAAGACTAAAACAAGGCTGAGGGTTAAACTGAGATTTTCATTCTCTTAGGGCATCAGAAGCAGCACTATTGCTGTTTCCTTACTTCCATATGTGTGAACTGTCAACTTACTGTTCTGAGCAGAGAAGAGTGGGAGCCGAATGAGTTTATTCTTTTTCTAAATAATAGCATTATTGCAGGAAAGGAGGAAATTCTTTTTATCTCTGGAGCTATGTTTGCTCTGCAGGTGCTCAGGGAGAATTTTTGTTTCCATGTCAGCAGCAGATAGGGCTCAGTGCTTGGGAAACTGAGTTATAAAGATGTTGTTTTTTTTTCAACAGCCTTTGGAGATTGCTTTCTTAAAAGTATTTTATGTTTTTGGTACAGTTTGAGGTTAGAACACTATTTTTAGTACCACAGAGTTCCAGTCAGAATTTTGTAATGTTTTCTTTCACAGGGCCATGATGGCTCACCTATCTGCAACCTGCAACCATAGCCATTTTGCCAGGCTCTTTCAGAAGCAGCTTATCCAGGTAAATGACTTGGGTTGTTTAATGACTGTATACATCAAAGCTGATTTGTTCTTTCCTTGGCCTGAGAAAACAAACTGTATCTCATAAGCTTCTTTGAGATTTTTCTATTGAAACTTTTTGGGAGAGCCAAGTTTTCAGGATGGGAATTTCTTTCCTTTTTCAGAAATAGTTAGTGATAAATTACTGATGAGCTCTGTTTAAATCAGGAATAAGGCACACTGGGCACATCATGACCTGTAAGCATTCATTCTTCATGGGTATTTACTTTGACCTTCTAATTTTAGTCCAGTTAGAGTTTCTGGAAACTTCAAGGATGTATTTTGACATTTGTCAGATGTAGAGGTTCCCAGTTATGTTTGTTAGCAGCATGAATGCAAAAAATCTCTCATTCTTCTGTGCAACACTGCAACAGGCTGTTTTTGGTACAGTATTGCTGTTGTAATTTAGAGTGGTTTTTTTTTTTGGCCAATTTCAAGCATCATCTGACTTCATTGTAACTAAAAAAATGAAGAACAAGATGCTTCTTACTGAAGTATAGATATTCGCTGCATTCTTTGTAAATGCCTGGCTTACTGGTGGGTTCCATTTGGAGGGCAAAACAGACACAGAACCTCACCTTAAGTATTAGCCCACACATTGCCTGGAAGTTGTAAGCTGTTGGAATGTTGTGAATTCCTCTAGTGTCAAGTCTGAGTTTTCATCAGTGTCCTGTCTGATTGTATGGGTGTGTTCCTGGAAATTGTGGGAAAGAGGTAAGATGAACTTTGCATCAATAGGGTTTAATTAGACCTAGATGTTGTATTTCTCCTTTATATCTGTGCCTTCTTAATGAAGACTGCAGGATTCTGGTGAAACCTTCTGACTGAGGGTGTCTGGCTGGAAAGTGATTTGCAGAATCTTGTGTATATTATGATACTCTTGCAGAAATGAGACTGAGGATTTGTGTCAAGGCCTGATAATTTAAAGGTAGAGAAGTGTAACAAGGTATTCCCTTGGGGAGGTGAGGATGCTCTGTTTTACTTACAATTATGCTTGTATTACTCCAAAAACAGTCTTGTGAGGAAGGGGTAATATGCAATGTGAGAGGTGAAGTGAAAGTGATGCCTTGTTACAAATATTCTACCTCGCTACTCTTTGTGTCTCCTAAAGATGTGCAAAGGTCCTGTCGGTGGTGGTGCAAGCTGGGGAGACAGTCCAGACCAGGATGTCCTTAATATGCTGGGTTCTGATAATCTGAGCCGTCTGAAGAGGCTGCAGGAAAGATTTGTTGTTCCTCAGAGCATCAGAGGACCTTGTCCACCCCCTTCATTCCCAGGGTGCCAACAGTTCTTCAGGGACTTCATCCTCAGTGCAGGAAGGTGAGTGGTCTGTGCTTGCTGTTTCCTCTGTAAAATGCGTGGGCAACGGAAGCACCAGCACATTTCTCTTGCAGCAGGGAGTTATCCAGAAAGATTGGGGCTAGACTATATGGTAATAACTTTTCTTCTGTAAACCCGTAATACTTTCTTGGAGCTGTCAGCATTTCCCAGTGCCAAGGCATGCAGTGCTGCCTAGCAAGGACACTGGACTGGACAAGTGCTTCTTGTGTGATAGTGCATGAGACCAAGGGTTACAGGATGAAGCCAGGTTCATGGTTTTGTTTAATGAGTTTTTCACAATTCACAGCATGGGGGAATTGTGATCTGTGGGAGATTTTAATCTTAAATTCAGATATTTTATAGATTCCCCCTTTGGCAGATCAGTTTTATTATCCTTTGCTGAGACTTGTTACATAGCATCTCTGAAAAAGTACAAAAGAAGAGTGGAAATGAAGGTGATCAGCCAATCTTAGTCTTCTCTCTTGCTTTCTTGTCTGTCAATCTGTTACATTCGATGTCTGCTGATACTTGTTACAACTCATGAGACAAGCTTAACATTTTGCAGTGTGTTAGATGAGGTTTTACTGCTGTTTTCAGCCCAGTCTGACTCTTCCATCATCTTTTGCTGAAGTTACCAGTTCAATCAGCACCTGATGGATAGTCTGTGCCTGAAGATACTTGAACTGAATGGCCTTACTCTGGTGGAGCATGAGCACAGTGATGGGGAAGCAGATATGGATGAACAGGTAGGCTTGTTTTGTGCAAACACATCTGTTAGGAATTTCTCTGAGCTGTTCCAGTAGTCAAACAATTACTGGCTGGAATGTGAGTTGCTTGGAGCTTCCACCACTGTATTTACAGGGCAAGAGCTTCTTCATTTGGTTTTGTCATAACTCTGCAACTTGTTTATTTGTCTGAGCCTCTTGACACTTACTTGCATGCTTCAGGGTGGTTCATAGAACTCTCATGAGTGCACAGTACTGAAAATCTACTCTTTAGGCTGTTATTACCCTGTGTTGGATTGATGAAATAATCAAGTCCAGTTGTTGTACCCGGTTGAAATAAGTTCCTTGTTACTTTTTCATATAGAAAGATTTTAGTTATTATGGATTTGTAGTCATCCCTGTTCATAGGTGTTCAGGTGTTTCTTCACTCAGCTATACCTATCAGAGGTGTCACAGCTTATAGTCTATTAGCAAAGCAGCAGCCAAAGTTTCGTGGAGACTTGCAGAGTGGTAGTGCAACGAAGGAGGCAATGTGAGATCAGCTCTGCCTCTCATTGACTCCAAAGTTCTTAATATGAAGACGTGATTGAGCAGCTGCTTGTTTTAGAAAGCTCTTGAATAATTCCTTCTTGTGAAGAAGTGAAGCAATGGAGGCAGAAGCAATTTAAAATGCTTGATAAATACGTATTTTGGAAACGTGCCTCTATTAAAACCAGTGATGAAGTTATGTGGGCCTTTTTTACATGAAGGGAATGGAAGTTTAGGGTAGGCATTTGCTTTCCCAGTGTAGGGTAGCATTGCCTCAGCTTGCTTTTCTTCATTTTAGGATGAAAAGAAGCGTTTCTCTGTGGTCCTGTTGAGTCTACGACTCCTTGCCAAGTTCCTGGGCTTCCTTGTTTTCCTGCCCTATCGCACTGCAGAGCAGCCAACGAGAGACTTGCATGATTCTGCATTGGCACTAAGGAACCAAGTAAGAAACTGAACATGGGCTTTTGCTTGACAGGCAGTTTTTCTAGTCCAAGGAGAATTGTGAGCAGTCATGCACTTTTAAAGTGGGCCAGTGGTTTCTGGGGTGATGTTACATGGTTCTGTGTCCCTGCTGTGTATTCTGGGGTTGGGAAAAAAGGAGAAAAGAATTTATGTTACCTCAAAAAGAAGGAGCAATGCAGTGCTGGTAAGGTGCTCAGTCTTCTGTTATTTCTGCTAATCTGGGTCTGCCATACCAAAAATTTCACCTAGCTAAGACAACTTGTATTTATAGTGTAAAATTCATCTACCAGACTGATTTTGTTAGTTTTGCACCTATCTCCCAGCAGTGTGTCATACTGAATGGAAGTATTAAGACCTTGGCTCCACTTTGTACATAGCCAGGCTTTTAGCCTGGCTTTTGAAAGTCCCAGTGGGACCTATGGTTGCAGTCACAGTGTGGTGTTTACCTCTGGTCATGTGCAAAGTGTTTTCATTAGTCAGAAGTCACCAGTACAGAAGACGAAATCCTAGAAAGAAAAGTCAAGATGTAGATAAAATATTTTTCTATAAGTATCAAAAGATAACTTCAAGCTGCTGGTTTAACTTCTCTTGTCCTTTTAGACGCTGCCTATACTGGATATATTAAAGCTTCTGAGACAATCTATTCAGGATCAGCGTTCTATCCTCACTATTCCTTGGATTGTGGAGTACCTTTCCCTTGTGGATCATATTGCTCCTTTCCTTGATTATTACAGGAAAGTATTTGGTCTCTTGCTGCAGGTATACAGGTAAGAGCTGGGAAATTACATAAAGAACTTTTCTTTGAATATTTGAATGTTTAGTTGAGGTACCTGATGTTTTAGAATGCATGCTGGCACTGGTGTGAGATTCTTATATAAAGTACTTTTTTTTTTTTTGTGGTGCAGATCATGCATACTTTTTATCTTACATAAATTAATAATCATCATTAATCCAGGACAATATTTGGCGCCCAATGTGGGGCTCGAACCCACGACCCTGAGATTAAGAGTCTCATGCTCTACCGACTGAGTCGGTAGAGAAGTGCCCAAATATTGTCCTGGATTAATGATAAAACTCTCTCTCCTCCGAGAGCGAAGGGCTGTGACACCCCCTCCCCCACCCACAACAGAATTTCTTAGATGGAAGTGAAGAAAAAGCTATTTATTTAACAAAACCACGCAAAGTGCCCTGCAAGGCACAGGGGAAGGGGAAATCCAAGGGAAAAAATAAAATAGTTATTAAACCTGATTGAAAAAAAAGTCTTTTTCCTCCGATGTAGCCTTTCCCCTCCTCACCCCCCGTTGGGGGCTGGGTGGAGCTCCCCACGAGCTCTGCAGTTCTCTGGCTCCCTTGGATCTTGGGGTGACAAAGCAGATTGAAGAAAAAGAGTCCAAACGAAGAAAAAAAATGAAAAAAAAATAAAAGAGAAAAAAAAACTACCTGGGACAGAGTCCACTCCGACAGCTGTCCAGCACGCGCAGTCTCTGCTGAGCGAAGAATCCTCCCCCGCGCCAGGCTTGGGGAAAAAGTTTTTCAAAACAACCCGCGTTTCTCTCTGCAGCTGAACGTAGTTAAAGTGACAGGACCACATTTTTTTTGGGCATATAAACCAACGATAGGGGATAATGGATTATCATAACATCACTCCAGGACACACTTGATTCAAATATGTGTTTTTTTCATTAAGTAGATAAAAGTCTTTAAATCCCACTTGATCACTATATTTGCAGCTGTGATTGACCTTCAAGCTGCAGCTTGAATTTTGACCTTAAACCTACAAGGTTTCCAATGCCTAAATAATTTTCTAATTTTCTTTCCTTTATACATGAGGAAAATTTGAAGCACATTCTAGATAATAGCTTGTTTAGTGTAAACTTAAGGCAGTATGTTATTCAGGTACATACAAAAAAGTAGCTTACTGTCTCTTTAGGCAGACATGCAGGGAATGTGTACATGGTGATAAATAGTGTAATTAGTAAGTGAATTGTTTGGGAATTTTTTCCTTAATGAAAATTGAGCTCCTGAAAACTCTCTTGCTGCTTTTGCTGCATGGCAGGTTAATGGTCCTTTCTGAAGACAAGAAGATGAGTTTCCTGAACAAGCTGCTGATCCTTGCAGTTCTGGGTTGGCTTTTTCAGG
The DNA here is from genome assembly GCA_013397955.1 of Grantiella picta. NCBI lineage: Eukaryota > Metazoa > Chordata > Aves > Passeriformes > Meliphagidae > Grantiella > Grantiella picta. Next base: position 351,071 of record VZRM01000661.1, read on the forward strand.
TAGAGTTTCCTGTGTGCGTTTAACTCTCCTCTGAAGAAAAAGCAGGGCACAGAACTCAATACAAAATAATACTGAAATGAATTAAAACAATTCAAAACAGTAGTTTGTTGTTTTATCATGTTTTTTTTTACACTAGTGTGGGGTTTGAAAAATAACTGTATTTTAATAGAGAATTATGTTCCTTTAGTGGAATTGTGTGAAGCAACATTTTTTTTCCAATAGGAATTCCAATTGCATCTGAAACACATTTTGCACTTACTAATCTGCCACCTTGTAAGAAATTTGACCACTGATTCCTGTTTGAACTGAAAGTTCTTGTCACAAAGATGGTGTGCTAGCTGTCAGCCTTGAATTACTGGTATCTGTTGTCTGATAGAGGGATGATGTGTTTTGAACTTCTAAAATTCTTTGTGCCTCCAGTTGGAAGCAAAGTAACTACTTAGCAGGAACCTGTTGGAAATGTGAAAGGTGTTCTGTGGGGAGGCTAAGGAAGGTGGCTTATGTTACTGTGATCAAAATAAGTCTTTAATTTTAAGGATAGGTTCTCCTCAGGGCAAGAGGATCCTTCGTGCTAGGGGTTCATTTTTGTGGGTAGCAGGGTGGTGAGATTTTACTCTCCTCTTATCAGAAATGGTGGAAGTTACTGACTGCCTTTTGAGTTGCAACTGCTGGGTTTTCTGTTTCAGGTTCCATCAGTCCCCGAAGAGCTGTTTTTTACAACTGATGACAGGCAGGAGAGATGTATGATGGATGCTGTGACATCCGCTCAGGCTTTGGTGAGTTAGTGCAGCCATATGTCCTCTGAATCTGTGGGCGAAGATGGACCTACCACTTCCTCAGGAGTTGTAAGGTTTTATCAGGAACTTGGGTTCAGGGCAGCTGCACTGAGCATATGTGGACCAATGGATGTGATGCCTGGTTTGTCCAAGTGCCTCAATTGCATTGCATCTGTGTTTTGGGTTGTGAACTTTGTGTTACAGCTCTGGGTTTTCTGTCAGGCAGGAGCCATCTCACCTGCTGCAATAATTTGCAGAACAGGTGCCAAGTTATGCTGGAGGATCAGATGCTGTTTTCTTGCAAGGTGAGCTGATAGAACTGTAGCTCTACCCAGAAATAAGCAAAAGTATTGGTGAACAGAAATAGTAAGATGGGACTGTAAGACCAAGTTTGCTGTTTTTGAGGTCACGTGTTTTCCAGTGTCATGTTGAAGGGTACCTGAACGAAAAATAATATGAGCAAGCAGGAAAGGAGGTGAGCTTAAGGCATGTGTGATGTTTCAGATAACTTCCATACATGCAAGGGGATATATAGTGTTCCATGAAAGAGGAGTATGTATTCTGAGATAGGTTGCAGTGGTGGATGGGATCTGAAGTTCCTGTTCCGCCCATGGCCCTGCCTGTTCTGTGTTCATACTGGAGTGACATTTCTCCACAGCGTGGTGTTCCAGTGAGTCTAGATGAAGGCAGGTGTGGAAATGTAATGCATAGATGTGCCTGGTTTATTTTCCTCCACAGAAAGGTTTCTCCCATACGGGTAGAAGCTGTGGCAGCAGTCCTGGTTCCCTTCTTTAACCCAGCTTTCAGCTGGGCATTGATAGTGATGGGGGCAAAGAGTGAGCTACACTAATAAAATGAAGAGCAGCTCATTCTGTGTTACAGGGCTGGACTGAGCACCTGGGCTGCAAAGTTCATAATTTTACTGTTTATTTGGAATCCAGCTTTTTTTTCATGGAAAGGTGGCCCTGAAACCTGTCTGTGACCACATGTGTGTGATTTCTGACTTGAAGACTGTTTCTTATCTGCTGTATCCTTTCAGCATTTCCTTCATTTTCTCACCAGGACTTTGTACCCTTGGTGGATCAGCAGTTACTTTATACCTGCTGTCCCTATCTTGGTGAGTATTTTACTTTTTTTTTCTATATATATAAAATAGATTAGTATGTATTTACTTTTATCTAGTTAGTTGTTTATATTTGTTGTTAGATACTGTGAGTCCTTGGATCACCTTTCCTACCCCTGCTCACAACTTCAGGTCTCAGTTGTGTGTGCAGCAAGCTTGACAAAAAGGTGTATTGGAGAAGCTCCTGCAGCTGTGGATACTGTCTGGTGAAGCTTGGGGAGGAAGGCTACATAGTCAGGATAGTTGATCCCCAGAGCTTGAATATGGAGGGACAGGGGAAGCCACCCCTCACAAACTGTAAGGAAGGATTCATAAGGATTATGTGCACAACTTTTCCATCCTAGGTATAGGAAGAGGTGTTGGTACTGCGAGGAATGTCTTGATCCTTGAGCATATTTCTGCTGCCAGGCAGAGGGGAAGAATCCTTATGTGCCCTGGTGTTTTGTCAGGTTGTTTTTTGAGACAGCTTTTTCATAGGATCAGTCTACCAATGGTAAAATTCCTCTCTGTAGTCAATAGAGTCACAGATGGTGCGATGATGCTCTACTTCTTGGGACTTAGTAGGAGAACTGTATGTTAAACCTGCATCACCGAACTTTCTAGGGTTGGATAGGTTGTCCAGCTTTTCACCGCTTATTTTCTCCTGACTCTATTGGAATTTTGTGTAACTCTGTTTGCCTTGACCTTGTAGACTTTATGGTTCTTGGTTGCCAGAGTAAAAAAGGAGTGCCTAAAAACAACTGCTCCCTCATCCTCCTGAACAAGTCCCATGTGCTGGGGAGCTTTTTGGAAGCTTCCTCTTTTCAGAGCCTTGCCTGCCTTGCCATACCCTGCAGTTAAATGTGTGGGATGCCCCCTCAGCTCTTCTGAAGCTTCTGTTTCCCTAGAGGCTGAGAGAATCTGCTCTGGGAATAGGACTGGCAAAGTGAAGGTCTCGTTCTTGAGTTTTGATGTTCTTTTTTTTTTTTTTTCTCCTTGCTTATGGTATTGATGGCTGCTTTTTGCATGTTTTCCTGTACAGGTGAGCTGCGTAAACTACTTGCCTCTTTTGTGGCTGGTAGTGGAGGAAAAAATGGTGGTTTTATAAGGAAAATCACTCCCACAGCTGCAGAGTCCTTGACACCCAAGGCTTCTGTCACGCAGCGCAAACTGCAGGTAATGAAATTAGGGAGTCACAAGGGGAAAAGGGGAAGGAGAAATTTGGTTGTGTGAGTGTAAGGTTATACAGTGGTCTCCTTAAGCCAGGGTAAGAAAGAATGGACCTAGACAGTGGGGGAATGTTGTGTTTAACAGGTATCCTTACTCCCTGTTTTTCTGTTACAGTCATGGGGTTGGTATACAGTGTGGGTGCTGGAACAGCTAGTCTTATTTATCTGTTTCCCTCTTCTTTAACATAAAATATTGGCATGGTTCTCGTACTTTGTTGTGATTAGATTATAGCCATGCTTCCCACTGGAAAGAAAGACGTGCAAAGGAGCCTACAGGGTTATCAGCCTGTAATTAAAAGAGTGAATCCTTCCTTTCCAAAACAAGCCCTATGTGGTGCCTCACTACTAGTAAGCACTGTCAGAACTCTCCTATTTTTCCCTTTACTGGTCTTTTGTAGCTTCTGAAGCCCTGGTAATGAGCTTGGGTTAAATGGTTAGAAGGGAATAGGTAGTTAATAATGTACTGGAATGATGGCTGCTACAGCAGCAGAACGTTCTAGTGTAGGCAAACTGTGTGTCTTTTAGTATATCCACAGATGGTAGTTCTGTCCGTTCCTGTGCTGATGAGAGGAGGATCTGGGTGAAGTGCTCTAATCAATTGTAGCACTTTCTCTTGAACAGGTAGAGTTGGAACAGGCCTTCTTCCACAACCAGCCTCCTTCCCTACGGAGAACCGTGGAATTTGTGGCAGAGCGGGTGGGATCCAACTGTGTTAAGCACATCAAGTAAGTACTGGTCATGTGTTCTGTGACTTAAGAAGTAACTTGACATTTTAATTAGGCAAAGAGTTGATCCTTTAAACTTGTGTGTATGGGGAAAAGAAGCTTCCCTGGGAGTGTGCTGTGTAGCAGAACACCAAGGCTGTGTAAGACTGTAACCAGCAACATCTGCCTTTGTAGAGGGGAATTCGTGAAGGGATGTGGAGAGGAGGGTGATACAGCTGTGGGACACTTTGTATGTGAATGTAGTACAGCATTGTGAGACTCACAGCATTGTGTAGCCTTTTCAGAACATTCTTGCTAATGACAGGAAAATCTCATACCAGAAATGACCTCTGGAGGTCACTTTATCCAAACTCCTGCTCAAAGCAGGGCCAGCTTTCAGGTTAGATGAGGTTTATTGGCACCTTTTCCTGTTGGAAAAGTTTCCTTCTTTGGAGGATGAGGATTCAGCCAACCTCTTTGTACCATGTTCCAATGCTTAATTTTCCCAGGCTTTGGGAAAAATGTTTCCTTGTATCCTATCAGTATATCTGTTGTTCCAGCTTGTGCTTATTCTATCAACCTTTAGTAGTGCTCTTCCTGGAAGAGTCTTGTTCTGTCTTCTCTGTAATTTTCCATCTCCCTTCAGCTTTTTCTTGTCTCCAGACTAGGTGAAACTGACTCCCCCTTGTAGGCTCCATCATCCCAGCTATTTTAATAATTTTTTTCTTTTCTCCTGCAGTTACTCAAATTGTCAATGGCTTTCTTGTCCTGAGATCCCAAAGCTGGACATGCTACTCCAGATGCAGCCTCACAGTGATGAGGGAAGCAGTAACTTCCCTTGACTTGCTGGCTGCATTGTTGCTATTGTCAGCCCATATAAGGTTGGCTTTCTTTGGACAATCCTAATTCACTCACCTTGTGTTCTGGGAACCCCAGGTCCTTTCTGCAGAGCTGCTCTGTAGCCAGTAGATCCCAGCCTGTACAGGTGCACAGTCAGTCCATTTCTCCCTCTTTTCACAGTCCTCCTGTGTGGCAGCCCTGCCCTCCAGCTTGCTCATAGTTTGCACTGTTCTGTTGTCCAAATTGCTGAAGATATTAAAAGTTATCAGCCCCTAAGGAATGGTGGTTGTAGTGGGCTGCTCTTGACATCTTTGAGCTTCTGAGCACTACCAATTGAGCATACAAGGGTATCGCTGCCAGAAAGGAAACCTATAGCCAAATAGGTTTCTAGTAAAACCTAAAGGCTTTTGACTCTGGGCTCTTAGTGCTGTTTTGATGTCTTCATTGCTGCTTTCTTCCCTATATACAGAACAAGGAGATTATGCAATGCTAAATGCAGCACGATTGATTCATTTTAGCAGAGTGACACTACTGCATTTGAGATGGGTATTCCCATAACTGGGGAGAAGAGCTCCCTACCGTTAGTCTGCACTGTTTCTTGTATTGATTTCAGTCTGTCTGATTGTTTTTGGGTTTTTTTGCAGGGCAACACTGGTAGCAGAGTTGGTTCAAAGGGCTGAAACCATGTTGCAATATAAAGTGAAGGAGGAGGATGTTAATCATGACAAACTGCTTGAAGAGGTGTGCACTCATCTGTATGAGGACGGGGCCCAGGCACTCATCAAAGGCAGAGAGTAAGGAGGAAAAGTTATTTAAAATTGTGCCTTCCCATCTCTTCTTACTGCAGAATCTATAAGCCTAATTTAGCTTGGCCTGTCATGCTCAGGTTCTGGTAATTATAAACCATGCCCTCTGCTCTTCTTAGGGTGTCTGCTGTGCCTCCAGCCAATTAATACTGTGTTTGTGAGAAGGAATAAAAGTACTGTGTGTCCAGATCCAAACAGATGTCCACTGCAGCTGTTTTATTTCCCCCCTTTGGAAAATTGATATTGCAGCTTGATTGCTTGTAATTACCCTTTTCTTGTCTGGTCCTTTTAGTCTGATTTATTGCCTTGCTACTTAATGAACCTCTGAGTGTTGTTGAGAGAACCTCTGAAGTCAAGAACTTCAACTAATCCTGTGGCACACTTTTTCTTTTCTTGCAGATTTTGCAAAAAAAAAGGTCCCGAGGCAGTAAGGGTCTTGTTGCCAGAAGAGACATCTGCAGCAGTACGTATTTCACTAAAACTTATTAAAAGCCTTGATTTTAAATCTGGATCATTGCCATTTTTCCATTGCTTCTTCACTTAGACATGAATAGCTCAGGTAAAGGGAATACATTGATACCCTCATGGGAGAACTGATAGATAGCTGAGGAGAGTCACTTCTACCACAGGCTGCCTTGCATATTCTGGGTAAAGTGATACTCCAGCTCATAGCTGACTCTTGAGTCTAGAATGTTATACAGATTGCATTCATCTTGCAATGATAATGCTTTTGTTTTAGCATCAACTTCCACAAGAGTTGATGAGGTTTGGAAAATCAAAACGGGTCAGTTGTATTGCTCAAACCAGCAGTTTCCTTGAAGTAGTGGTGCTCAGTTTAATTGTTGCATGCCAAAATTAAGCTTTTTTCCTCTAGACTTCATTCTGAATTTTCACTGACTACAGCGCCATGGCTGATAGTAAATCTCCTGTCATTTGTTTTCCTCCCTGTAAAGGTTTTAAGCAGTGCAGAAAACATTGCAGTGGAACTGGCAACTGAGAGAGCCTGTGGCTGGCTCTCTGCCAACATTGCAGGTGAGTCTTTTTACCTTGAACTAGGGCTTCTAACCTGTGCATTGTACTCTTTTTTTTTCTGAGATCAAGGGACAGACACTGTTATAAAGTACTTGGTCCTACACATTTTTCTTTTAGTGGAAAGTATGCAGTTACTCTGTCCCTCCTTGTTTAGGAAAAACAGTAATGATTTCTAGCTCTAAGAACCTTTTTCAGGGATCTTTTGGGCTTGGCCCATGGTAGTGATTTTTAGTTATGGAGTCCTCTAGGATAGTGAGAATAAATGCTGTGGAAAGCTCCTTCTGGGAATGTCATCTAGGCTGAAGTTGTCTTAGCACTTTCAGTGTATGCAGACAGCTGCTCTCTCAAGCCATCTTATGGTTCACATGTGCAGGGTGCTTCTGAAATCTCCTGCAAAACAAAGACTTCTTGGACTGGGTGTATTTTCTGCAGGCTGAAGGCAAGTGTTGTCCTTTTACTCGTTAATACTGTTCTGGCAGCTTTTCAGAATCTCTGAAAATCCATTTTTTTCAAGAGGTTGTGCCAAGAATCTGGGGAGGAATGTCCAAGTACCATTTGCAGCTGCAGGAGTTCAGTGTTTTGGATGCTGATCAAAACCTATTTTGGTAGAAGACATATGGCTTTTATGGGTACAGTGGTTGAACTGGTATGATCACACTGAAGCAGCTTTCTACTTTGGCATTGCCTTCTGGCTTAGCTATCATGTTGGTTAAACCCTCTGAAATATTTTGATGGGAAGTGAGATGAGTTGCCAGTGGTACCTGGCAGTGATAGGTGGCTGCCTTCTAGAGCTGTGGGTCAGCACACCCTCTGCACATTAAATATAGTGGGAGGTCAGAGAGAGGGGTTTGAAAATATAATTTGTTTTTTTTCCTTTTTCGCTGTGGCCCTTGGAGTGAGAGGCTAAGAGGGTTTGGAAATGATTCTCTGCTTCACTGGAGAGAAAAACTGAAGCAGACAGGATTTGTTCCCTGTTCTCTGTAGCACTCATCAAAAGGGAAGTGAAGGCAACCTTCAACAGAATGCTGAAAGTCCCAGGATTTCCCTTGCCAGGCGAGGATGCTCTGGAGTTGAGAAGGGACTGTCCTCCAGGCTGTCAGCATTGTGCTCCATTTCCCTCCCAGATCATCAATGAGATTAAGGTACACAGTGTTCACTTCCTGTCTTGCTCCAACTCCCTTTCTGGGGTTCACATTGGTGCTTTTTAGTTCATTGTTGGGTGGTTTTTTTTTGGTTGGTTTTTTTTTTGTTGTTGTTGTTTTGGTTGCATTTTTTTTTGTTTGTTTGTTTTTGTTTTGTTTGGGGGTTTTTTTGTTTTGTTTTGGTTTTGTGGCTTGTTTTTATTGTTGTTTTGTGGGGTTTGGTTTGTTTGGTGGTTTCAGAAAATGTTCTAGTTCTAAGGAATTGGCTGTGGGGAGTGCTTAGGAAGCACAATGGAAAGTTCTCCGTTTTCTTTCAACCTGTGCTTGCTGTGTCTAGATCAGAGTTCCCTGTTAGGAGTGCTGTCTCAAGCACAGGATTTCTGGTAGCCTGGCAGTGGGGCCTTTTTGATATGAGTAGGATGGAAACCCTAGTGTGGACGCCATAGTATTGTGTACAATTTTGCAATCATTTAACCTATGTACACCATGAGGAAAAGAAGAATTCTGAACACCTCACTTTTTTTACCATTATGTATTCTGCCTATTTTTTTCGCAGCTGCTTGTCTGCTTGACAGGCAAGTAATGCTGGTTATCACTGTCATTGCTTTTCCAGCATTTGTGTGAGAATGAGTTCACATCCTTTAATGCTTTCTGCTTGTGCTAAAATAAAAAGAGGAGGGTAAATTGTGTGAGGAAACATCTGGGTTGACACTGAAGCTTCCCTGACAATGTAAGAGGGCTCTGGATTTATGTAGCACTTCTACCCTGAGCTTACTTGTTGTGCTGTCAGATTTATCTAGAGCTTTCAGTGCTAGTATTTTTAAGGAAGATGAACTTGTTGCCATTATTCAATTTTACTTCATAACATTAGTGAGAACTGTGCTAGAAAATGAGATCTTGGTAAGGTTGTGAAAAATAATCTTTAATCTGTCTTATAAAATAAATATACTAGCGTAGGTTTTGGTTTTAGGGAGGACCCAAGAACTATTTATGAACTTCTCTGTCACAGGTCCAAAGGTCTGTTTGTGGAAGAGCAGGATACTAATGTGTGGGTTACTGTTGTCTTTCTCACCAAGGATGTGCTCTGCGTTGCTGTGGGCCCACGGGATGAGGGTGAAGTGGTTGACTATGTGTGGCTGGAGTGTCTGCTGGGAAGGTTGAGTCAGACACTTCGATGCAGAAAGGTAAAAGATGTAAAAAGGCAACAAAAAAACCCCTAGAACTATCACTTTGAGCTGTCTTTACATTTGTAAACTTGTTAGTTTGCCATGCCTCACAGTTGAGTTCAGCTGAGTGGTTTTTGTTTAAGCTCAAATGTGGCAGAGCTGCACTACATTTTTTTTCAGGCTGCGTAGATCTGCTTTTTACTTTGGTTTGCTTTTGTGAATCCCCTATTCATATATGACTTTTTTTGTCTTTCAGTCTTTAATGATGTCCTCATTACAGCTCTTTGCTTTTTGCTGTAAATTGCCTGCTCTTCTCAGATATTTTTATCCCCTGTGAAGCCCTGTTTTGTTCAGTCTGCCGTATGGGGGCAGAGTTACAACCTTTTTTTTGTGTTTTTCAGTTCATGTGTCCCACATCGGAACAGCAGCTGGCCAAGTGCACGGTTGAGTTGGCTTCTTTGCTGGGTAAATCAGTTATGATAAGCTATTTAAGACTGAAATCTGTTATTACAATTCTCTTAGATCACTGAGGTCAGAGATTTAAGTATTTAGAGCTCATGGATATTTGATTCTCTTCGGTGTCATTGAGTGAGCAGATTTTTTTCTGTCTATGTGGGTCGTTACTCTTGTTCCCTCCTACATTCTGCAAAGCAGAATTGTACAATGACTAACCATCCTTCAGATCTGTTTCACATCTCCATTGTTTTTTATTTATTGATACTTTCATTTACTTGTGGGATATGCTTTCCAGTATTTCTGCCTCTGAAAAATTGTGGTTGAGTTTGGGCTTTTTTCCCTAAAAGTAAGGGCCTTTTCCATTAAATTATGTTTTTATGGCTTTTTTTGGGAAAAGAATGGAAGTAACTTGTTTTCTGTATATTATGACTCCTGTGAACATTTTCAGGTTTTTTTTTTCTTGCCCAGATGTGTAAATACAATTTTTCTTTGAGCAGGAGCTTGTGATCTCAATGTAGGTGTTTTCTTCATGGGTAACCTTCTAATTTCCTGGTTTTAGAACCTGCTTTAGAAGTTTTATACATAATTCGTTTTTTCAGAAGGCAGTTCACATCTGAATACTGTGAAATTTATTCTGGGGCCAGCAGTGTCAGTCTGTCCTGTTCCATTAGACTGCACCAAGGAAGACCTGGTATCTTCCTTCTGTTTATGTTCATCTGCAGTTAAACACTGTTCAACTTTACTTTCACTTGTGTGAATTCACATAACTCTGCCTGTAGTCCAAACTATGGACAACTGTTCAATCTATCTATAGATTTAAATGTTTTACCGTGTTACTCTTACATCCTTTGCAATAACACCTAGGTTCTCTTTGACTAAATATTAGGCTGACTTTCAACCAGGTGGTATTCTTTGTCTGAGGAATATCAATCTCTTCCTATGTCATACTGTCTGTGTAGTTTCAAAGCTGATAATTTTGCATGTTTCCAAAATCCACTACTCTTAGGTTCATTGGTTTGTACTCACTAAGTGCGCTGCTGAACCAAGATGATGACTATAAAAGGAAGTAATACAGCTATAGGAGTTCATTTTTCATCCTTTTCTTAGTTTCAGATCATGTTCCTCTGAGTCTTGGGATTAAATCCCCAGAGAAGAGCCCCGAGAGGCTGTGTGTAAAGAACAATCCCACCTGTGGCCTTCTAAAACTACTGTTCTCCATCTGGAAGGAGGACTTTGGGACTTCTGTGCCTGTGCAGCTGATCTTCAGCAAGAAGAACATTGGTTATCTGGCAGAAGTGAAGCAGCGAGAGGTAAAGCTAATTCCAATGTGTGGAGCAGGGCTGGCACTCGTGTAGGAATTCTGCCCTCCTGCAGTGCTCAGTGGTGTGACTGAGGCCAGCAGGGTTTGGTCACTGCTGCCTGGCACTGTTTGTGTGGGGCAGTGAGAGGGGAATGTGTTCAGCTCGTCAGGGATTGATACCTGCCTGGGGGGCTCTTGGGAGCTCACAGCTTTGTTTAGGAGCCAATGGAGAAATGGCGCATTTGGCCTAGGATATTGCAAGGACTGGACACATGTGACTGTCATTGCTTGCATTCTTGTGTCTTTTATCAGTTTGCATTTCTGCATGCGCGCTTTTCAGCCAACTAAAGCTGAAAATCACCCTATTTAGTTGCAGGCTAAACCCAGCTTATTTCAGAAGTCAAAGAAATATTTTTTCATGCTGTTCTTGATCAGACAGGAATTAAATACTTGGTGTGTTTATAAACTGACTTTATGGTAGGATACAATGTATGAACTAAAGGAATTTTGTTCATTCATTTTGGATGTTGCTCTTGTCCTCATTGTCACATGCAGATAGATGAAGTGCTTGTTCCTTTTCTCCACATTCTGATCCAAAAAGAAAAGTGAGAATTACATATGGATAAAGAAACAAACACACAATCCATTTCCTTTTGAGTTGTTGATATTTTCTTCTTTTGTGCAGTGGGATTTGTTCCTTTTCTTGCTTCATGGTCTTACAGAACATGAACTAATGAGAACTAGTGAAATCCAGAATTGCCTGCATAGCCTTGAAGAGCTCCCTTGGCCCTCAGTAAGTAACTGGATGTGCATGAACAAGAAGTGAAATAAAAAGTAAAACTATATAAAGAGCCAATCATTGTATTTCTATTTCATATAGATCGTGCCCATAACCTTCCCATCTGTAGTTCCTGCTTAATGCAAAGGAAGGACTCGCTTCCCACAAGCTTGTTACTGTTGCTAGTGTTTGGGTGAAAGCTGTACTTGTGTGAATCCAACATTGCCCATGCAGTGGAAACATTTCCAAGAAAACTGTAAACCAGTTTGGAGACCAGCTGGCTCAGTTACCAGCTCTCAGTTCTAGCCTGAGTGTGCTTTGCAGTGTTCAGCTGAGAATGACATGTTGGGAAAGGTCTTAGCTGACCAGTCTTGCACTTAAATCTCTGTGCCTCCTATTGCCAGAATGTGAGAGGAGTTGGAATGTTCTAGAGGAGTCTCACTATTCTGGCCACAGTCAAAATGTAGGACTCCACCCAAATGCCTTGCTAAAAATTGACAGTGTTCCAAGGCTGGTGAGCAGGTGCAATTTGTAGCTGTTTAACCTTTTAAATTGTGGCAGCGATCTTGTCTGAGAAGGGTGTGGGGATCAGATGGGAGACTGAACATGTCTGCAGGCATTCATCAGCAATTCTGTAACTTGTCTATGTTTTTGCACTGGAAAACCATCAACATGTTTAACCTTGTAAAGTTCTTAATAGAAAATTTAAGTAAACCTCTTTGTTAACATTTGTTAATAAAGGTTCTCTGGTTTGTGTCTGTTTGTTACAGGATTTCGTAAAAGACCTGAAAATGCTGTCCCGAATATTTGTATCAGAACATCATCAGATAGAGGAGCCCAGGACTAACCCCTGTGAGCTGACCAGACAATCTCGAGGTATTGTGACCTCACAAAGTTAGCACAGGTGCACTCTGTGGACAAAAATTACTAATGAAGATGCAAATGGAATTTGTAGCATTTCTGAAAGGATTGGGAGCTCTTTGCTGGTATCATACTGAAGAGGTCACTTTGTGCAAAACCTGCACTGGGCTTTCTGTCATGGACATTTTGCTGTGGTGACTCTGCTGAAGGACCTACAATCGGCAAATGGATCTCCAAGTCAAAAGTCCTTAAAGCACCTTGATTGTGTCTGAGAGCAGCTGTTCTTTAGGCTCAGAGACACTTTTTGTATTTGTGCAGTAGCAGGCTGTGACCAAACCCAGAAATCAACTCAAGTTACTTCATGATCAGAGAGATAGTTTCTTGGCGGCTGTCTCTTCTCTCAACTCAATGTGACTTCTCATGTTGTCTTAAAAAAGCCTCTACAGTCAGGGGAAGGAAGAGGTGAACCTGTATGACACAGAGATGTGCCTATATTTATTTTTCATTGTAAGCTCAGTGTTGAAGGTTTGATTTTAATTTTTTAAGACAAATTTTAAAAGTTAAACCATATTAAATAAATCCACTAGACCATTGATGGCATTTTTCTTAAAGGATATAGATGCTTAAGTGTTTTTCCATCTCTTGTTGGAAACAGAACTTGTAATTTCCCAGGGCTTTAAATACAGAAATAAGGGATAAAATATCTGTTTATATTTTTTACTGAAGACAGTATTTTTTAAGACACTTTTATAGTTGTGAACATAAATGGCATCTGGCTGCTATTCACTGGGGTTTTTTTAATCATTTTTCTTGCCTTGAGTTTGGGTTTTATCAGTCAGGAAGTGCTGCAGCAAGAAAACTACAGCCTGGAAGGGCAAAGTAGTGAAGAAGCACTGTGATGTTCCCTGGAGAGTGGGTTTTGAAAGGAACCCATTTCTTGGAAGACAGTGGGTATTTTCTGCCCTTACAGACAGATTGTCACCAAAAGTGTAACCTTCTCTTCACCCCACTTCTCCCCAAGTATTTCCTTGAACTGGGGTTTGGGGCAGGGACTGCTGGTGAGTAGCAGAATATGTTTAGGTGCTCATCAGCTGTCTTACAAGATTCCTTCCCCTTGCTCCATAGCAGTGAGGACATTATTTCCTATTGTCTAGGAGTGTCCTATTTGTGTAGGTTTTTCCAGAAAGCAAGTTCTGTGTTATTTAAGAACAGCCTCTGGACAAGGTGAAACCCAGGGCTGTTGAGCTTTCTAATTAACTAACCTCTTCCCTGTATAAGGTGAGAAAAGGTAACATCTTGGAGTCAGTGATTCGAGAAAAACTACAGGCAAGACTCATTAGGTAGAACTGTGGCTTCTGTTAAAATACGTGATACAGAAAGAGAAATCAGAGAGGCACATCAGTGTCTGAACTGTCTTGTGATTTTTCTTGTCTTGTTTACTAAGCACTGTATGGAAATATTTTGCAGGTTCCATCTTTTTAGGGGTTTTCTGATGTGAATGGAAGAGTCCCTAAAAGTAGGCATGCTGCAATACAAATGGAACAATTCAATACAAATTGAACAGCAAGTACACCATATCACGCCATACCTGCTCCCTGAGGCTATTATGTGATGTTTTGCTGCAGGTATCATTTGAAATTGTTGTTTGTCATAATAAACATTATTAAATGTCTTGTCTTGTGTTCAAGTTGTCAATATAGAACCTCTTGGTACTAGGCTGAAGAACAAAATGAGTACCTTGCCAAAAAGCATGGGGCAGATAACTAAGTACAGACCTCCTGTCTGGCCTGTTGTGCTTCTACTGAAATAGAATTCTACTTTGTTATGTAAGGGAGGACAGGGTGGTGGAAAGATGAAGAAGCTGGAATCCCTATTAATAAAAGGTGCTCTTAGCTCCGGCACTGATTTTTTTTGGGTATCATAAAACTCTTTGCATAGATATAATGGCCACAGCCATTTTCATGAACTCAGGATACCAGAATTACCCTTCTCTAATGCAACATGTTTGAAGTTTTTAATTAATAGGTGACCAAGCCCCAGGAGCAGTTTCCAGCAACCAGAGAACATGGTTGTGGGGCAGGAGACAGTTCAACCATGGGACCCAGCAGGTAATGAACACCTCTGTTTCTGTGCTTGTACGACCTAATGCAGTGACTCTGCTTCTTGGGCATCCCACAGCACCCAGGCATGTTTGTTGTGTGAAGCCAGACCCCCGACTCTGTAGCCAAGGCACAGGAGCAAGTTGTGGAGCACAGGTTCGCTTGGCTGTGGGACTGTGCATGAGGACATGACCCTGTGGCCCCTGGGGTGCAGCTCTGGGGAGTTGTGTAACAGGACTCAGGACTTTTTTTTTTTTTTTAAATTTTTAAATAACCAAAATAAAAACCCCCTTGCTTGGATAAAGCACTGTCACAAACCCCAAGATTTAAGCCATGACTGACTTCTTGTTTCTTATGCCAAAAGTTTATATTCCTTGCCCGTTCCTCAGCAGGTAAGTAGGAGACCTACATCTCTTAGCACAAACATGCCTTTGTGTTGGTTTTCTATCCAGCATAGTTCCACAGATGGGTATCTTAGCTGGAGCAAAATAAGGTGGGGCACGTTTTCTTGCGTAGAAAATACCATTTATTGTGGATATGAAAATAGCAACCTTGATTTAGGAGCAGAGATGCAACCCTGGGTGGTACAATACAATTGGTTTGATCATCTGCTGCTCAGCACTAACTTACAGGAAGTTGGTTTTTGCCTGTTGTAGATGAACAAATTTGGTGTCTGCTGGGCTTTTGTTTCTTCCTTCTAAACAAACCAATGCCATGCATTAGCAAGTACCATAAAATGTTGTATTTGCAAAAGAAAACATTCATATAAATAGGCTTTTTAGTATCAATTGAAGATTGTATTAAAAAAAAAGTTACAATAATTCAATACTGATAAAAATAAAACTTAGCTTTGATAGCATATAAAAACACTTCAAACCAAGCATATATAAATAACTTAATTTGTAAACATAGAAAAAAAATATTAAGTATATATAAAAATAAACATCTGATGCACTGTACAGTAAGACACTATCCTTCATAGGCACTGGCATCGTTGATCAACAGGAATCCCCCAAGATGTTTTTCCTACAAAAACTGTTTTATCACTAGTGCCATGTCTAAAATAAAAGGGAAAAAAAGCAAAGCACTGAGCAAATCTTTAGTGGGTTGCATGAAGACCTCCCCTACCGCCTCTGGAAATCTGTGGAAACAGCACTGGGGCCAGAGCCAATATCCCATGCTGCTGGTTCTGCTCATTTTTCCTGGGGCTTTAATGGACAGCCTTGTTCACTCTTCCTTCTGGGTTTCCACCAAAGCAGGGACATTGACAGGGTACAAATCTGGAAATCTGTCATTTCGCTCAGTTGCAGAAAGCTTTGTGCCAGGTTACCCATTCTTCCTTGAGGGGCTGTGTAAGATGCATGATACTCAAAGTGAACCATGCCGTGACTCAGGCTTTTAGGAAATGGCTGAGCCTCACCAAAAAAATAACAGTAATATATTGATTATCCAAAGATGAAACAAAAAATTTGTAAGTGAAAGGTTTTGTTATCCGACCTGATCTAGTCTGAAGAGGAAGCCTTGGGCTGGTATGTATCAAAACTGCTATTTTCCTAAATATCAATTTAAAATAGCTATTGTCTTTTCATTTAAAACTCACTATATTAGTAACAGGAAGTAACATGGAAGCTGAGAGCCAAAATTACACCTGTACAAAAATATAGTAAAAGTAGATCTTGGCTCTTGAACTCGAAGGTGGGAAGGGCAGCTAACTTCCCCATGTGCTGGGAAAATGCACCTTGTACTGAAAGTAACTGTTAAAGTAGCAGGCACTGACTGCAGTAGGGTGGATGCTTGAGTACACATTTCTCACTTGACAAATTCAAAGTGCAAGAGCTTCTTGAACTATATAGGCTTTTCTGAGCTAATGAAAGCATAACGTAGCAGCTTTTATTGCTTTGATATTGCTAAAGTGATTCTGTACTGTTCTGCTGAAAAATGAAGTTATTTGGGTCTCTGAGGTGGTCGTGCTTTTGTTTAAATTTAGGAATATGCAAACCAACTAGGGATTGTGTTGAACAAACATGTAAAGCCTGACAGCAGGAGTGTTGGACTAAGTTCCACAGAAGTCCCATGAGGTAATTGAATGGGAAGAGTCTGTACTTGCTGCAGTGAGACAGCTGGTCACGTTAAGAACAAAGATAGGTGGTAAGACTATGATGAGGCTATATTTTCAGCTCTTAATGCATTTGGGTGAAAATGTAGAAGGGCTGATGGGAAAAGCCATTGTGGAAACACGCTGGAGCTGCTCTTACTTGCAGGATTTAAATACTAGAAGCAAGCTGATTACTGAGTACTACCCTATCCATGACAGTGTCACTGTTTAGAACTGTTTGGTTTGTTTATTTCAAAGCACCTGATTCTGCAGTATAGTAAACTGTGTCCTGAGGTATGGTAGTGTCCACTGCTGCTGCATAGTGTAGTGGCAATCTGAAAGACCTCACACTGGCTGCAAGCAGTCAGCCAAATACATGAAAAAATCTATCCACGGTGTAGGATGACTAGTGAATATTGCACCGCTTTAACTTCCCTCTTCAAGGGGAAGGAGGATAGGCAGCTAGCTAAGACAAATCATTTATCTACACAGTCAGGAATTCTGCATTTGGTACTTATCTCATCATTAGAAAGTGGTTTTGCAGCTCTGCTCAAGAGCTTGTAAAAGGGCTCAAGCCATACAGATACTGCTTCCAGCCTAAACTTAAAGAAGTTGATCTCTGAAGCTGCTTGGAAACAGGAATTAAATAATACACTCTAAGATTCTGGCTATTGTAAAGCAAAGTCTCTTCTTCTGCTCTTCATAGAGCAGCACACCTTTCTCCTCTTCCCTGGAGGTTTTCCACTGCTCCAGGAGGATAGGCTCCCCACTAAACTGCTGCGTTTCTTCTAAGCAGTGTTGGCTAAAACCAATGAGCCTTTTCTCTATCTGTACTCCCATACAGTCCAGCAGTAGCACAGGCTCATGAAGTGAGGCTTGGTGGGGGCTGCCTTAGGAGGCAGCATTTTCCATGTCCCTCTCTGACACTTGTGTGTCCCTGGGAGCTGCCAGCTGCTCTTCAGTGTCCCAGCACTAGGCAGTGAGCAGGTGAGCCAGCTGAGCAATCACCAGGGGCTGCCGCTTCGCCATGGAGCTCAGGAGCCTGGCAGGAATGGCTGGGGCACCAAGGTCCACCTGCAGGAATCAGAAGAAAGGCTACAGGGTGGGGTTTGGACCTGCCTTTAAACAGAATACTCCAGTCTGGAATAGCTCTGATGTAGCAAGTAGTTTATAGCCAAATGCTGTCATTACTGTGTGGTAATATAAAATGCATATAAAATTTTAAAATGCATTTCACCTATGCATTGTAAAATGCATGTGCTAATTAATGATATTTTTTAAAATGTATCCTGAAGTTTCAAAAACATGAGTTTAAAAGACTATTGTCATTTATTTCTACATAAGCATTTAAATAAGTTTTACACATTAAGGCATTCTCTCCTGGACATTTTTAAATACTCAGTACCATTTTCTCAAAGAAAGCCTACTTTTCAAATTAGTCTAAAAAAAGGATGACAAGATTTTAATTTTCTTATTCTTAACTGGAATCCTAGTCTTGACTTCTCTTTTGTATCTAGTAAGTGTGAAGAATTAATGACTTTGGTTAGAGAAACATACCAAGTATTTTCAGGCATTTTGAAAACAGTATAACCCAAGTTGGACTTCCTGTGCCCACAGCAAGACAAAAATGCAAACAAGACTCCGTAACTATTTTTTACACATGAGAACACAACATATACTAAAGTTGCTAATAAGCCTTTATAGAAGAGCTTGATATCCAAAGAAGCTGTTTTGGATGCTGTAAAAACTTGTCAACATGTACTTAAACACAATCCTAGTAAGATTCTCTGCATTGCTAGATAATAGTGTGAAAGAGAGGTGACTTGTGGTCACTTCATGAAGTTCATGAAGCATAGAATGGTTGTATTTTTTTTGCTTACCAGCTGTCAAGTGTTCTTCTCTGTAACAGCTTTTTGCGTTCACAGTTGGACATACAGCAAAACCATACCTGTGCCATGTAAATAACTCTGGTGATCTCTCTTCCATTCACTATGTCCGGTTCCAGAATCCAAGCACTTGGCAAAATCTCCCCTCTCACTGCTTCTTTACAAGGGTGAGGCATGGATGCATCGTAGACAGACTGAATAGCCAGGACAGACAAGTTCTCCTGCACATGACAAAGTGTAAAGATGACAATTTGAAAATTTTTATGCACATAGCAATGCTTTCTTTCTTTGCCATGAGGCATATTTCTCACATTACTTACTTAAAAGAGTAATAATACTTTTCATATTATCTATTAAATATGTTTTTGTCAAAATCCTATGTGTTTGTAAATGGAATATACTGTGTAACGCTTGTGTTGCTGTCTAATGGGCCTTTGTTGACAATCGTCATTCACAAGAGGATTTTACACATAATTCACTTGTGTTATACTGGCATGGCTTTCCTTTCTGTTACACTGGTGCTTCTGCAAAAATGAAGATTGCCTTTTCTCTCCTTTACCCTTGAACCAGGATATCAGATCAACTCCTCCTCTGTGCTGCAGAGAGAATGTTCACTTTACCTCTTTGGCTTCTACAGTAATGCAGCAGAAATCCCGGGGTTGCTTTAGATAACATAGGGAGGTATCAGTCACTAAATATACTGAGGAAAAAAAAACAAGAAAGGGGAATTAGACTTTGGCAATTTGAACTTGTCAAAATCTTCCTCTACCCTTTACCTGCAGATACATATTTCATTTGACTTGACTTGAGCCCTGGGAGCAGAGCTCTAGTTCATATGCTGTAATATATAATTTAAAATGCTTTTTCAAGCCACTTCAGGTTTATCTTTACTTTCAAACCACTGTCTCTAGCTGCACGTCTCAGCAAGATGTGTTTAATACCATCCTTACTTTGGAAAAGTCTTGCAAAGCTGAAGATCCCATATTAAATAATAGAATTGTTTATTTACACCTGAAGAAAAGAAGTAAGATGCCTCCAACTTCCTTCCTGGCTGCCTTCACTGTTATGGTGATGGTGATTGTCATCTGCCACGTGTGATAGTACTCACCCAGGTGAATGTGGCTGGTGACCTTCTTGTGTATCCGAGCTGTATTGATGGAGCTGTCGTACAGATGCCTTTTGCCAGGATCTCTCACCAGGCCCCACACACAGGGAAGAGGCCTTTCTATCACTCCTGCTCCCAGAAACCCATGCCTTGTTGCTGAAGGGAAGACTTTGTAGTACACTTGCACCTCTTTTTCTGTACACTGATATCTGTCAAAGACAAATGAAAGGTATTTGCCCACAAGAGGTCCATGTACAGAGACAGGCTCCCATTTTACAGACCTGCCATAAACTTACTTCCACCCAGCTGCTGCTTGGCATGAGTAGAGGTTCCTCAGGTTGTGAGAGCATGCTGCCATTACCTTAGAAAACAATGACAAATGACACCAGCTTAACTCAAACATTGCAGCTAACACCCCACACTCTCTTCTGCTCCCTATGGCTGCAACCTGGCTCACTTTTACCCATCCTTTAATATTGCTCAGTGTGTGTGTCTGCACTTGGCAAATAGGTGACTATTGGTTATATAGAACAAAACCTGTCCCACCCATTTTTGCTAAAACTGCCAGAAAGAATAAGTGAAAACTCAGCTTTTACTTACCTCAGCAGTAGCATTTGCCAAGATATGTTTGGATAAATCTTGGTATCCTTTTGTTGAAGAGGAGTTGACAGAAATAGTTAATCCATGAGTGAACCTACAGCTGGTGCCACTTGAAGGAAGTGGTGGCTGAATTCTGCTGGCTTCTGCAGGAAATCAAAAAGCCATAGGGGGAATAAAAAATTTAAGAAGGAACCCATTCATTATTCTTAAATTGTAGGGACTTAAACTCTCCATTGGAGGCCCCATCTGATCCTAATGAAGGAATGATAACATTCCTTGCCTAGATATTCTGTGTGCTGGTAATTAGACTGCAGTTACATCTTGCAGTACTGAAGTTTTAATGGTTATTACCACATGTAAGAAAATAAAATAACCTAAGGAAGAACAGTCAGCTTAACTCTTGAGGCTAAAAATAAGAATTTGCATGTACAATTCTATACTCACTGCAGCTTTAGGGCTCCTACCCCATGCTTCCTTCCTTCCTTCAAAATATCCTCGTATTATCTCAAAACACTGGACTTTCAGGTTACCACATCAAAAGACCAACTTCAGAGGAAGCAAATCACCATTTACTTTTATAACAAATTCTAGGCAAGCTCTGGCTACTGGTTGGTGGTATTTTTCTGAAGTCACGGAATGGTAGCAACATCCCTGCAATACCTAGATTCAGATTAGATTTTGATTTGCATAAATAACAAATCTTACTAGGTTTTGGGATACAAATCAAAATAAGCAAATGTATGTTTTACTTACCAAATGTTGAATCCTTATGCAATTGCTCTGACATATAAAGCTGACTATTTCTAACAGCTGAACGACCTCGTGTATCTCTTGAAACCAAAGTATTTCCAGAAGAAACCTGATTTAAGAAAGTTCAGAAGTGGGAGCTTTTGTTTGAACTGGGGAAAAAAATTGTGTTACATAGGCAGTGGAGTATTAGTACCAAATCTGCCTTACAAGATTTGAAGCATCTCTTTATCATAAGGTTACACCTTTGCCTTTCCCCTGGTTCTGAAATGATACTTTGACTGGAGAAATTTAGCTAGCCAAGTGTAGGGAACTAGCATGGGTGCATACTTTAGAAGTAACTTCAGGAAAGTCCATGTTCACACATGGAAACTCTTAAGTCAATGCACGTATCATAGAGGAAGGCACACTGAGAATATCAGATTCTATCAGGTTTATCACAAGAAAAAGCCTGTTGTTTCTAAAACATTTGACAGACCACTGATAGTAGTAACTATTTTTTATCTATTGATTACAAAAAACAAACAAACAAAAAAATCAGTTAGAAAAATAAGTGTCACTGTCCTTTGCAATCACATGGCAAAATGCTCCCTCACTCCATCTCACTCCTCTGTGTACTGGTTATGCAAACTCGTTCTGATCCTATATTTCGTCTCTTGTTGAAGCATCAGGAGACATCACTCTCACACACCAGTGGTTTCTCACCTGCTCTTCCTGGCTGCTGAAGTTACTTGCAGGATATGCAGCAGTATTACTGCTATTGTAACCAGATGTTGGGCCAGAAGAGAGGCTGAGGCTGGAGTCTGTACATAAAGTGCTTGTACTTGCAAGAGTCTTCAGTCTTGCTTCTTCCTGCAACAGATATCACAGTATTAGAAACAAAAGAAAAACACCCCTGCACTGAAAGTTGAAAGAGGAGTAATCTAAAACAGTCCAGTTTCTTTCAAGGAGTGTTGACAAAAACTTGCCATACAGACAGCATTAAATAAGCAGATTTGTTTGAAAGCCTAGGATCACATAAACCGTACAGTGAATGACCTTACGAAACTTCACAGCCTGGAAAAATGCAGCTTTTGCTATTATTCTTCTCATATAAGATTCTAGACTATCAAACTAATGGTAGGATGCTTTTAGAAGTTTTGTAAAATTATCTCTTTTCAGTAGCTCTTTGTCTACTTCTCAAGCCCCTGACTCAACTTGCTGGTCAAATACAGTTGTTAAAGACTGAAGATTTTGCTTTACTTTACAATGCAACTACTCAAGGCTAGAAGACTAAATAGAAATTACATAAAAAGAAAATACTGAGAACTTCAAGATTTTTTATACTTTCAATATAATGCTCACCTTCTGTAACTGAGAAAATATTTGTTCTCGTATCCTCCTTTTTTCTTGCTCTGCTCTCTCCCGAAGTTTGTCCCTAGCTCGAGCAATTTCAGTTTTGGTTTCCTCCCGTGCCCTCTGATAGTCTCGGAGCAACAGTTCAATGTCTGAAGGGTGCTGAATGCTTCTTCTTTTTGGTTCTTGAACTCTGTAAGAATGGACAGGTAAGGGGAGACACACGTAATTACTTGAAATCATGTCACCTAACAAAACACCATGAGAAAATCATATTTCAATGTAGACCAGAAGAATCTGTGAGAAAAGCAATTAAAACTTACCACATCAGCCTCCAAAAAGCTTCTCTTTGCTCACTAAAGGCTAAGTAGGCACTAACCTCGGAAAATTACTCAGGTTGCAAGTCCACTTTACCACTTAGATTACTGCAGTGATTGTGCTGGCATCCAAATCACGTCTCCACACGATCTAAGGTTATGGCTTTGGCATATCATATACAAGTTTATTGTGTTGGGGAAATAACTCTCTCCTGACCACAAAGGAGGCAAAAGTAATTTAGGGAATATCGTGGGGAATGAGAAACTGAAATTCTAAATGGTAAAACGTTGCAAAGCTTTCCTGATACTTAAATGAAACTGAACTCTGCGGCTTTTAAGTTAGTGAAAGAGTGTCCTGGTTCCTGCCAGGACAGGGTTAATTTTTGCAATAGCTGGGAGGGGGCATGGCCAGGACACAGAAGTTGTTCTGTACCACCTCACATCACTGGTGGGGGTGGGGGAAAGGGACTCTTCTGGGAAGAAGGGGTTCCTTCCTGTGGAGACATGGCAGAGGGAGCCATTCCACATTGTCTATTGGTGGGGGGGGGGCTTTCCATTTGAATAATTTCTTTTCAAGTACCTAAATCACAACAAGGAGTAAGAGGACAGATTGGTCTCTATTCAGCCCAGACTGAATACTTGGCTGTCCCCATACATCATACACATATAATAAATCAGGCATCTGCCATGGACTGAAATAAAACTAGACCCAAGATTTTAATGACTGTTTTCTAAAACCAGGCGTATGTTTTTCCTGAAAGCATTTTCTATCCCAATGGTTAATGTATCCACATTGAGAAGAATTCTGCCACTGAAGTCTCAGATGTGAGAACCATTAATGTGCTCCCATGGCGAATACTGTTCATTAATGAACATCAAGGCCTAAAGAGAGGTTTCTAATGCCCTACCTGGTGTTTTCCACCACATCTCTTCTCAGCTGTTGCAGATATTCTCGGCGTCTGCTGGGGAGATCTAGATCCCTCTGACTGGCATCCAGGGTTTGGGACAGACTCAAATGCTTTTGGGGACTCAGACTTCGGCTTCTTTGGTATCTTTGTAGCCTTTTTACTCTTTCCTTCCTCAGAGTTTCAATAGTTCTCATGTGTCTGTTAGGGAAAGGTGATTAGAGTGACAAAATGCACCTTGCAAAGTTATATTTTCTGATTTTTCAAAGCACTTCAATATCAGGTAGGTTCGTAATGTAGGAATATAATACCATCTAATACCCCTTTGTCCACATGGTGAGAGATGATGCAGAGATTCTAAAACTTTACTGCTTTTCTAACAGCAGGAAATGTACAAGAGGGTTTTGATTACTGCTGGTAATGGCTGAGAGGCAAATTGAGGATGGAGATATTTGTAGCTGCTTCAAAATTTTTTGTTGTAACAGTTTCTTAACTGAGTTCTACAATTACAAGAATCAAACATCTTGATTTTTTAAAGAATTATTTTGTACATTTATGGGGGATTAAAAAATGTTTTTTGTTTATTCATACAGCAGCATTTACTCATAGAAGTATAAATGAGATCTTTCCAAAAAGAGAATGTATCAATTATTTTTACATTGCAATAAATCAATGAAATATATTCCCACATCACCACGTATATATGATAACTCTTGTAGCTGCTAGAAATTTTAAGAGTGGGGTGACACTAGATTTTAATTACACCAAATCACTTTTCTTTGTTTTCTTGGAGTAACCTCAACATTTTGTCCTAAATGCATTTCTTAGAGGTTTTTAAAATAAGCCTAATACTGTACCTCTTCACATATACTTCACTCAGTGTGACTAACTGATTAAGTGCTCATTACTAAATGCTATTTAAGCTGCATGAAGTGTATTAAAAATACTTAACACTACATGAAGTAATTTACCTTTCGTAAAGTTGCTGCTTCACAGGAATTGCCACTGGCTCATCTGCAGGTCCTCTCTGAAGGACCCTGAGCAGGGCGTCTGTTTCCCCGATGCCATAATTTAGCTTTGCTTCAGTCAGCTCCACCGTGAGGGGATGCTGATGCAGGTCCAGGTGAATGCCAGACATGATCTGGGCACGCTCTCTCTGAAGTCTCTTGATCTCTCTGCTCCTGCTGTCACAAGACTGGTAATTCCCTTCCATTTCTGTAGATCGTGTGCTTCTAGGCTTCCTTTCTACATGACTTCTCAAATCGGTCACACTGCCACTCATGCCAAGTAACAAAGGAGGAGGGCTGCTCTTCACACCACACCAGTTGCTAAATTTATTGTGTATGGGTAAGTCACGGAGGCTGTAGCTCCGAGGCCTGTATGGCTTTGCAAAAGTAGTGTTCTTGCTGAGAGGGATTTCAGTGTCACATTCACTTTCTGTGACAGAATCCGTGCTGTCATCTCGGAAGGAAGTCTGCACATCGCTCACATCAGAGAGTGGGGCAGGGCAGCTGCCCTCATTCTTCCAGAAGAAATCAGGAAATTGCAGAGAAGGTGCTTCTACCATAGGTTCTGAGGACATGCCAGCATTTGTCTTACTTGAACAAGTGGCACTAATTTTTTGATTGAAAAACGAATCAGCATTTGGAGACGGATAGTTATGAATCAAAGCAGTATCAGAAGTCCCAGCGTATTTTTCACGCCCAATTCCAGCTGAAGAACCTCTTTGTCCCCTTGTAACATACGTACAACGAAGCGAATGTGCCACTGAGCTGTGGTCTCTGACATCACCTGTCGCAAATTCACTGCGGCCTGCCACCTCCAGCATGCTGCTGGAGTGAAACAGCCGTTCTGCACGAATGGTGGTGTGGGTGTCAACCCTGAGGCTGTGCTGTTGTTCCAAGTCTTTTGAACTATCTTGTCCTAATAGCTCTTTGGCAGCTTTCTTATCCGAGAAACTTCCAGATTTCTTTCTTATGCACTTGTGTTCTCTAGAGGTGCTTGATTCACTGTCTGTTTCTGTCTGTGAAAAACTGTCCACATGACGGTGCATGCTGGACTGCAGACCTGCCCTCTGCTTTCTCTGGCTGTGAAGGGGACTCAAAGCAACACTGCAATATCCAAGAGGTTCCTTAATAGGGCAGACAGACTTGTTAAAAGCCGTCTTGCTGTTGGGACTAGCACTAAGAGTAAGAATAGGGGAAGAGGCCCTATCGACTAGCAGGGTGTTTTTGTACCAAAATTTTCTTTCTGCTGGAGTCCCTATTTCATTGACACTTCTTTTATCCTGAGCGTAAGATATTGGAGATTGAGAGGTGCTATTAGTAGGGCTGCTAACTACAGTGCATGAAGAACCATCTTGCCCTGAACTTGGCAAAGACGATGTGAGAGGTGACATTCTGGTACTAGCAAAAGCAACATTATGCTGTGCATTTAATGATGTTTTTTGAAAATGTAAGATGGGAGTGGAAGTTTTGGGTAAGAGAGGCAGATGCATAAAGGAGTCTTCCAAAATGCTGTCAAGACTGTCATGGAAGTCAGAACTGCCCAGGCTTTTCATCCCTGTCTGTTCTTGTGTTCTTTCTTCAAGAGAATGTGTTTCCTCCTCTTTGCTTTTGGGAATATTTCCTACTGTATCTGTACTGATTTCTTTATAATCAACATTTACTGCCTGAGCTGCCCTCAAGTCATTGTCCATTTTTGTCTCCACTCGTTTTTCTTCATGTTTGCTTTGAGGTTCTTCCAAAATCTCAGTTTGAGTGCCTACATCTGCTGTAGTCTGTGTGCAGCTATCTGATCTATTAGCCTTTACAGCACCTTCACTTCCTTTTTGATTGATTTTGGCATTCTGCTCATTATCTATAATACTCTGTTGGGAGAGGTTTCCCAACAGCTCAGAAGTGTTCTGAAGAAGCTGTGACAGATGCATGGAGAGGTTCTGCATGCTTTTCCAAGAAGAAGGTGGATGAAATAAATCTCTGTTGGTTTCCTCCTTTTTTGCAGAAACATCTGTATAGCTTCTCTGATGTCTTCTCTGCCTTCTATACCTTCCTGTGGTAGCTGTTTGTGTTCCCTGCTCACAAGTAATCCCTGGTGGCTTTTTGGAAGACTTTTCAGACTCAGAAGGATATAATAACACAATTTCATCAACCTGCATTGAAGAGTGACCAGGTTGTGCAGAAGGATTCTCAAATTCAGCAGTGTTGTTTTCTGAGTTAGTTTCCAATGTTTCACTGGATTTGTTGCTGTACTGTTTGGTACTGTCACTCGAGTATGCAGATTGAAAGTCTTGTCTGACGCTGTCCCATTCTTGAAGACCTTCAATGCTACTCAAAGTGCTTGACAAAACTTTGGCTGTAGCATATGAACTTAGATGAGAATGAAAAGGAGAATTTTGAGAATTTAATCCATTGTCTACACTGGAACATCTTGTAACTCTACGATTTTCCATATTCAAAGGAATTTGATTGCAAGAGACATCACATGCACTTCCAAAAACATACTGTTTCCAGCCAATC
Source organism: Grantiella picta (assembly GCA_013397955.1). Lineage (NCBI taxonomy): Eukaryota > Metazoa > Chordata > Aves > Passeriformes > Meliphagidae > Grantiella > Grantiella picta. The sequence goes on from VZRM01000661.1 coordinate 377,870, forward strand.
TTGCAGGCTCCATCTTGTTGCCACGGATGAATGTATGGGTTGATATCACTCGATCTAAAATGCATTGCATCTTTATTATCTTGCAAGAATATATCAGTTTCTGGCTGGTATCCAGCTTCTTCCCCTTTCTCTTCACTACACTGAGCTACAGAACTACTCTTTGAATGGACATTTGCTTCTGTGCCCACAGAATCACGAGCTGTGGGCTGTAAGGATGATGGAGATTGACTAGTACAGTCTTTTAAAGACTGGTGACTTTGGCTTCTTGCTGCAAAATTTTGTAAGTTTTTGGGATCACAGTTTGCAAGCTTCTTATTTTGGGTCATTTTTTGCTGAAATCTGGGTTTGGATTTAACTTGTAGAAAGTTCTTTGATTCCTGTTTTAAGAATCTTTCAATTCCATAGAGATCATCTTCAGTTGGTGATGGAGGCTCTACACTCATATTCAAGTCTTGCAGTGATTTAGATGCAGAATATAACAAAGGATTTGCCTTAGAGGAAGCTTCCAAAGTATATTCTGTATCAGATAAAACTGCAATAGCTGGAGCTGATACTCTGTGACTTTGTAAATAGGGTCTCCGTTCACTTTGTTTACAGACCTTCGTACTCTGTGTGGTAGAACATGATCTTTTGCTCCTGAATTGCACCGATTTGGATTCTTGAGGAGTCAAATCATGATTTTCTGGCAAAAACTTAATGGAGGTTGTTTCATTATTCCTTACAGAAGAATGGAGTCTTTCTGATCTCAGAGTTTTATTCTTCTTTGTAGGGTCTCCCACTGTTAAACAAGTGTCTGCCTCAGCATCAGCAGCAGAGCTATCAATGCTTGAACATATATTATTTTTGCAAAGTAAGATCTCCTTTCTGCCATCTGTATTTGTTCTTTCTGGCATCTGTTCTGTCTGTTCACCTGCAGGCACATACTGACAATTATCTTGCCGCTCTACAGAGTTTCTTTCAAAAGCCAAGACAGTGTGATATGGTTGCCTGGCATCAGTGCTTCTGTATGTGGGATGTGCTGAGCTAAATGAATTGTAGGTGCATTCAGGAGCCACTTGAACATCTCTTGGATACACATTTTCCAGCACTGTAACTTCTGAGCCTATTAATTCATTTGGGAAATTTGAGGATACATTAGTTTGCTTTTCAGCAGGTTCTCTACTTAATGTTTTTCTCTGCTCTGTCTTTAGCGCAAAATGTTCAGCCTCAGTATTTGAATGAAGTTTTTCCTTATTTCTTTTAAGTGTATTCCTCATTTGTTCCTCTTTAGCAAGAGTTGCCTTTCCAGTATCCCAAAAAGGTAATGATGGTAGTAAAAGAGAACTATTATTTGATATTTTCTCTATGTGTTCTTTGCAAGCTTCTTGTGGTTGAACTTTATCCCAGTGACGCTGATCAATTTTTGTATCTCTGTCAGTTTTTCTATTATTACTTCTGCACACAGGTTCCCCACCTACGGCAGAATTTTCATACAAAGTACAGTCTGTGTCTGACACTGGACAATGCCTGTTTTCTTTTGCAAGAGAAAGTAAAATACTTCCTGAAGCACATACTGGCTCATCAAATACAACAGCTTTATCAGACTGAGTGTCTTGCATTTGCAAAACAGCAAATGGAGACTGTTTCAATATATTTGAATGTGAAGTATCATACATGCTAGTTTCACCATGGCCTGTATTTGCAGTTAAAGAATATTCTGAAAATGCTGTTAAGGCTGGGTCATTGACACTTGCAAATGATTGAGGAAAATCTTTTACGGAGCACACATCTGCAGAACTGCAGGACACTTTCTCGGTCAAACAACTGCCCTGAAGTGAGGCCTCATGCTGACTAAATATTAGAGATTTTGAGTCCTCAAGAAAACAAGATGTGTCAAAAGCACTGAGGTTCTTGGAGCTTTGAAATGGTGTATCAGTTGGAGTGTCTTCTGCCAAGTAGGATGGAAGAGACTTTGATTCATCACTGCCAGTGTGTCCTTGGCTCTGCAAAGTGAGCAAGCCTGATTCTGGTACTGTCACACTATTATTGTTACTGCAGTGTTCTGAGTACTCATGAATTTTATCTTCTTTCGTGCCACCGCAATTCTGGAAACAACCTTGAACAATTTTCTCCTTTTGCTGTGTTACCACAATTTTTTTAGGGAGTTTATTACTTTGAGTGTATTTGGCCTCTGCAACTGCAGAATTATTTTCCTCTTCATCTCCTTTTTGAGAAACACCAGGAAAAGTTACAGATACACCTAACTCACTCAATTCACTTTTCAAGTATTTTGTTTCTTCAGAGAGAACAGCATCATTTTTACCTTTGTCTCCACTGTGGTCAATCAAACTATCTGCAGATGATACTGGACTATTCAGAAGATCAGGAGAACATTCAGAAGTGCCCAATATCCTATTATAACTTAGAAAGTCTTTACTATAATGTGTATTTTCCCTTGGAGACTTGTTCAGGCCCTCTGAAAGGGCTGAAGCCCCCTCAGAAATGGTGTTGCCTGGTTGGTCTACACAGCACTCTTCAGAAGCCTCGTGTCCCTGGCTTTCTGTGGGCTCATGCTGATATCCACCTACACTGGGAAACTTGCCGTTTTCAGTTTTACTGTCTGCTGTAGGATAGCTTGTCCTGAAAAATGTCTCCTCATCACAGAGTGATGAACCCCCCGAGTGAGGTACTTTCTGAGTTGTACTAATATTCTGAAACATTTTTTGTGTGGAGCTTTCTAGTAAAGAGTGCATTTTCCTCATCCCTGTATCTTCCATCACTTCTTTCTCTGAAGAAGGAAGCAGGTTTGAATTATCCAACACCAGTGAATCAGGCACAATGGTATCCTTTAGCTCTTGAGCTGTATCTTCTATGGAATTAAGACAGTCTTTTAATAGTTTATTAACCATTAAATCCATACTGTGGTCCGCATAACCGTTATTAATATCCTCAATTATATCTTCAGAAGAATCTAATTTTTCCAAGGAAAATGAGCTTCCTTTGGCCCTTTGCTGAAGTACAGCACTTCCAGTCTCAAGACCACCTGCACTGTAGGGAGTGAAAGAGTTGTTTTCATTGACAGGTTGCACAGATATGGCATCATCAGGTGCATTTTTAAATACAAAGGATTCTTCCTCCTGCCTCTCCTGTGTGGTCTTGGTTTTCAGAAGAGCTACTCTGCTCTTACTCTGCATTTTATCTGGAAGATGTACATCTTCTGCCATTTTGTTGGCTGTACCAGACGTATCAACACCAATCTCACTCTCAGTTAATGTTTCATGGTAAGGCAGAACAACTCCAGTTCCAAGACTGCTGTTAGATGGTTTTGTACATCCTTTCAGTGGAGCAGGAACATCTTGAAGAAGATGGAAATCATCACTTCCTCCAAGATATAAAGGGTGATTTACAGACTGGCATGGGGAGTCTTGAAATTCCTGGGTTTTTTCTGCACACTTCGGTGTTGCTGGTGGATTTTGTTGCTTGCTGATGTCTTCGTTATTTCTAGAAAAGCTGGTAGACACCCACTGGCTTTCTCTTAATATTTCATTTAATCTGCTGTCATCATGTGTCATTTGGTAGCTGCCTTTGTTTTCAGGGAATAGTTCATCCAGGTTTTGTAAAAAGATCAGTTCTACCTCCTCTGTGTTTTCTACAAACATCTGCTTTTGTTTGTCTGCTTTGGCCATTCCTACTAGCTTCATCAACTGCACTTTTTCTTCCTCAGCTCTTGAGCCTACTCGATCCAATTCATAAATATCAGGTCTTTTTCTAACAATACCTACATTCAAATTTTCTGAAGTGCCATGCTCAGGAGGTTGCACAGAGAAACTCATATACATATGTCTATCGAGACTTGTAAACTTTTCTTCAGTTCTGTGTAGGTCAGTACCAGCACTATCATCAACTGAATGTTCATATGCATCAACTACATTTCCTATCTCTGTAGCAGAGTCCACTGAGTCACCATCTTCACTCATTTCAGTAGCGTCATGGTATCTTAAATCATCTTCTAACAGTATATTCTGTTCCAGTTCTGAAGCCATCAAGTATTTTTCAGGGATCTTAAACTGATTTAAAATTTCTTCTTTGTCATCTCTGTCACAATACATCTGATGCAGAGTTGGAGACTGTTCATTAAAAAAACCATTTTCATCTGTGCGTACATCTTCTTGCCTCATAATTACCAGCTCCTCAGTGTTTGTCATGGACATTTGTTCTTCACTCCCAGTCATTTCACATTCATTAACCTTGTCTTCCTGTGGCAAACAGTTTAGTACACAATGCTCAATTAAATTGTTAGAATTTATTTGCCCTTCGTTTTCAAGTTTTGCTGAAATATTTCCTTGCCTCCTTGGGATTAGTACTGTTTCAGCTACATTCTCTGTTGTTCTGTTCATCTGTAAAATCCCCTTGCAAGTATCAAAGAAGCCCAAAGTATTCTGAATGTCTGTTGTGTGGGAGCACACAGCTGAAGGAGTGGTTTTGGGAGCAATAGAAAGCTCTGGTGAATAAATACCTTTTTCAATTTTCTCACTTTTCTCTTTTTGGCAAAAGCTGTTTTTTCCAAGTTGGCTGCCAGAATGCACAAGTGCTTTTGATTCCTGTGTGTGTTCTGCCCCTGTGTCAGCTTCCTGCAGTTCATCTTCGTCCACCTCTTCATGTGTCAGGCAAAGACTTGTAATTAACTCACAGTGAACTTCACAAGCTACATTATCAGAATGTGTCTTTAGATTCTGAGATACACCAATATCTTTAAAATCCTTTCCACTCCTGTCTTCAGTTACACTTTGGATTTGGGCTGCTGGATTGTCAGGTAAACTTCCAGTGTGTCTGGATTTAATTTCCAATGCATTTTTTTCTAAGTTGCTTGCATTATCCATTGATTTTATTGTTTCTTCACCCCTGTCTGTCTCTGTATTATAATAACGGGCCATGGCTTCTTCTGTGTCCATTTCTACGTTTCCAAAAAAATTGGATTCTTTATTTATATATGAACTCTCCTCTTGAGAAATGGCAGCTGATGCACTTGTGTTGCATTCAAATACCCTTCCCAACTCTGAATTGGCATCATGTTCGACATGAAAAATGTCCTGTGGGCAACCACTTTCAAAAAATGCTTCTTTTTCTTTTCTCGATTCAGGTAAAGATTTGTTCTGTGCTTCTGTTTCTGAGAGAAGAGAGGCATCAAATTCCACAGATATCTCAGTCGTCTTGTGTGTAGTGTTTTTGTGCCCTGTTGATTTTGAAGAGCATTTTGTACAAACACAGCCAGAATGTACATCAGAACAACTTTCTGTGGCACTGACTTCCACAGTAAGATTAGATGTAGCATCACAATCTCCTTTCACTATTGTGACATGCTCCAATAGTTTATCATAATTTTCTGTCTCAGATGCACTTTGAAAAAAAAGATTAGCTTTTGGTAAAACTTTGTGAAATATACTTGAATTAGATTCTGGGAGAAAATAATTTGTAGTCTCACAAACAGCAGCAGGAAAGGACTCGGTGTCTTTCCCATTTACATTCAGTAGGAAATAACTTACTTCATTTACCACTAGGTTTTCACAGTTGGATGAAAATTCTTTCTGAACTACAGCCTGAGAATTCAAGACATTGTGTTCTTTGCTTTCACTGCTTTCTTCTCTTATATTATCAGTGCATAATGTAGAATTTTCTGAAATTTGCTGGGATAAGCAACTTGCCCGATTGACTGCTAGAGCACATTCACAGGAATAATCCTTTGAAACAGGTTTGTGTTCGAATTCATAATGATTTAGTGAAGACAAGTCTTCATCGTTTGAAGACTTCACGTATTCTTTGTGATCTCTGAATGAAGGCATCTCTGGCACAATGTCTGCCAAGCTATCTGTGCTTATTTCCATACAGATTATCTCTTTTTGAGACATCTCTATTGGTGTTGCAGACTGGTCATAGCTTGCACTGGCAGCAACAACTGAAGGATGACATTGATACTTTGTTTTATGTAAGGAAAAATCTGTCTCTTCTGTTACTTCTTCTGCAGGTATTTGCTCGTGATCTGTTGCTTGCATTGTTTCCAGATTACTCTCCCCAGACCTGGGGAGTCCTTCTGTGCCAGCTGATTCTGCTCCTTGTCCAGCCAGAGTCTGAAGGTTGTAACTGCTCACTGGGGAGCAGTCCTTGTTTGTTGAATCACTGAGAAAGAATCCTTCATCACAATGTGTTGGTATTTTTCGTATTGGAAAAAGCTGCCTGCAGTTTCCAAACTGGATGTGTTTTACTGCAGATGTCTGTGTTGAGGTTATATTCTGAGCAAATCCCATAGAACACTCAGCAGCAGGTGCACTGATGGATGCACTTCCACTGCCTGAATCTGTCACACTTGATTCTGTCATCGAGTTATTATAGTCATTGTCAAGCTCATCTTTTGAAAAAGTTCGGCAGAAGTCATCTTCTAAATCTGCATCTACACAGCCATTCCTCTGCTCCACGATTTGCACAGGCAACACAGAGGTAAAAGGTGTTTTTTTCAGAGTGTGATCTTTTGGTAGCTCTTGATGAGTTCTGGGGAGAGAAATCTCCTCTTTCTTAGGTACCAGTGACAAGCAGTCTGCAGAGGAGGTGCTTTCCAAACAGCTGAATGTTTGTGCATGTTCAGTAGCAGATACGTAAGCAGATAATTTATCCAGTTGTTCTTGTTCAGGAATTGAATTTTCAAAATAATCATGCTCTGCTGAAGTAGGAACAAAAGAGGGACTCGGTCCTACTGAGCTAACAAATGATGTCATTACATTTCGAGATTCCAAAGAATTGTCATTAGAGTTTGTCCATCCCTTAAGAACCTTATTTAATGATCTGCTCTCAGAAGCTCTGCTTGCAGCTGTTTCAGGTAAAGGTACTTCCAATGCGTCAGAGGAGCAAACTGAGTTTATTTCATTTACACCATGTGGTGTGTGAGTAATGCTGTGGATCTGCTTAGAGCCAGAGACAAAAGAAACCTCAGCAGCTGATTGCTTTAGATCATCTTTCTTCAGCCAAAGTTCTGGTTTGCTCAAAGAGCACAGATGAGCATCTTGAAATTCCAAATTTTCAAGGGAAGAAGATGCTGTAATTCTGGGGCTGCTGATGTCTACCTTTGAGTCACAGAAAGGCCAGGTATCATTAGTAGGCAAAGGATTTCCTGTTGCATAACACAGTCTTCTTTCAAGAGACCTTCCTTGTCCTACAAAGGAGACTTTTGTCCCCTTCAGCAACTGCTTGCAAGCATTACTGGAAGCAGTCTGTGGCTTGGTGTTCAAATAAAAGGAACTGCTCAGCTTCAGATCATAATTTGTCTCTTTTGTATCTCTGTCGCAGGTCTCGGATTCATGGTCTTCCTCAACCTGTGCAGCCGGTAATTTAGGGGTTTGTAGCTTCCAGAAAATCTCTGCTGGCACTTCATCAGATGAATCAGATTTGGATTCTTCTACCAGATCTTCTGCTGGCATCTCTTCTCCATCAGCTAGGCTATCTAGAGAAAAGCTTCTTTCAGCCTTTCCCAGTGTCCTACGAGATGCATATGATGTCACCAAAGATGAAATATGGTTCTCAGTTCTGCTTTTGTAAAGCTTAGCTGGCTCATGATGGGACTTTAACTTGTGAAATTGGCTTGTATTTTGCTTTTTGGCTCTATTTTCCTTTTCTGCCAGAGAGTCTTGTGACATTTGACTGTCATCACTCTCAGAATCTTCTGGGTTGGCAAGACATTTATTTCTGTCAAAATCTTCTTGTTTCAGTTTCTCCGGGAAAGTTTTTGCATAAGCACAGGAGAGAGAATCTACAGAATAGGAACTGTCAGTATCAGAAATCTCATTTTCATCATCTTCTTGCCAGTTCCCCAGCACATCTGTGGCTGTCTTGGACACTCCAGCACTCAGCATCTCAGCACTGTGCCACTTTTTTTCAACATAAGAGAGTGGTGCCTGTGAGTTCATCTTAGTGAGATTTCCTACTGATGCTGCTGCCATCAGAAATTCTTTCTGTTCCACTGATGATTTCTCATAACTTGGCAAGGCTGACTTTTCCTCTCTCCTCCAGTCCTTGACTGTTTGATTGAGACGCACTGATGGTGGGTTTCCATACACTGTCTTCTTCATTTGTTTAGGAAACTTTTCTGGAGAAGACCTGTGGCCTTTTCCATTGATATCCATTCTAATCTTTTTATTGGATACCTGAGCTCTATTTTGTGCTACATTGCTAACTGCAGGCTGACTTAAATCTCCTAGCACTTTTGATTTTGCCATTCTTGTCCCTGCAATAAAGGTTTTAGGCTCATCTTTCTCCTTAAAAAGATCAGGAGAGGAGACTTCAGAGGTCTGGTTTTGAGATTGAGCTTGCCCTGGGCTGTCATCCAACTTTTGAATTTTTTTAATATTTTTACTGATATAAGCCATGATAGCTGAATCATCAGAGTCTTTCTCTGCTCCTATTTTATTTTCAATTGAAGATGGTTTTTGTTTTTCAGTTAGCTGCCTCTGGACTGAAAAGGAGATCCGCTTTTCGTCATTAAGGTCATCAGTCCCAGAAATGTCTTTATGACTTCTGTTATGGTATTCTACAGGTGACAACCTCCCAGTTGTACTGCCTTTACAGTACTGATCTATATTTGGTGAGGTAGATAACTTTGAGACAGACTGCCTCTTCAAAAAACAGCTGTGGAAATAAAGAAGAAATAAAGTTCAATCCTTGCTTGAATAATATGCTTAACACTTCCACCACAGTACTGTCTTGCAGTTAAGAATAACAATTTATGAAGCCACAATCTTAATGCCTTTCAAAATCCAATTCTAGCAGGGATTTAAAAAAAAAAAAAACAAGAAAACCACTGTGTCACTAACTATACAACATAATAGAAAAAGCTCAATGCTATGAACTATAGCTTCATATCGAATCATTGTAGGCTCAAGTAGTTGCAGACATTAATTAAAAATAAAAGATGGTTTTAAAGTCACAGAAATACACTTCTCTAAGTTTAGCTATTTCCTGCTGTGGAAATAGCTAAGGACCATGCTGTGATAGATGCTGTAGCATCCCAACTTTTTGGCATTGCATAGAGATATTTATTTAGCTTGAAAAGGCTGGCCAGTGTAAAAATTCAATCAATATTTACTCCAAAGATACCAAGATTCTGAAGACGAGTTTGATGCTAATCAAGATAAAATTATGCAAAAGTTAGTATTTACCAACAGTCTGAAAAAGGCAACAACAAAAGTTATACCAGTTCCAGAAAGCCTTCTCAAAGAGGTAAAAAATACAGAAAGGCTTGAGAGAGGAATGCAAAAAAGTGAGAAAGACCATGTCCAAGAGACAATTAGGGAATGTACTGAACAAACTCAAAGGAAAAGGATAAACAGTTGCACCTTAACGTACAATACAGTATGTTCACTAATATTGCAGGTTTGGGGATTTTTTCAATACACTGGAAGGCATTCAGGATTATAGGTGGCCACTGAAAATACCTTGAATTTACGCTACTTTTGAAAGTGCAGAGGATTTGGCAAATGTTAACTCACCTGGGTACCTGGGGCAGGTACGGGTTGCAGAACAAATGCTGCCTGTGCTGCAAGGAACTCGAACCCAATGCCTTCTGTCTCTTTTGCAAGGGGTGATCCAAAGAGGACTGTACAGCAATATTGTCATTTAGGACTTGGGATTGTTTCACGCACTCTTCACTGAGCCAGCAGCTAGCTTCCAGCTGCTCAAGGTTTTGCTTGGCTTCCAATAGCTTCTGCTTCTTGACTATCCTTTCCAGCTGGAACTTGACCTTTTTCCGTCTTATGTTTCTTTCGGCCTTTTTTAAGGAGTACCTTTGCAAGAGCTCCAGCTGCACCAGTCTCTTCTTGTTCTGCTGCAACAGGGAAAGGCAGGTTTCCAGCCCAGTGGAGCTCTGCAGCTCAGCCTCTGCGCACAGTGTAGGCTCTGTTTGCACAGCAAACTCCCTCTGTTGTTGCTGAAGAGCAGCCAGACGTTTATTCTCATTTATAAGCCACTGCTGGTCTGTAAAAAACCAGCAATTGAAAGAAAGTAAAAACCATTTGAAAAACATTATTTCTTACTATCTTGTTTCTTAAGTTGATCTGCTTTTAGAGATCTTTTGAGAACAGAGTTTCTATGCATGTAGACTGGAGACCTGACAAACCATTTGAAGAAAAATGTAGTGTTGCTCTAATTCATTGATAATTAAAAGCCTCCTCCTTGGGTTAAGGACTCAGGTAGCAACTGCAGTATATGAGCAGGGGCTTGGCCAATACAGCTATGGAGACTGGTGGGTAAGACCTTGTTTGTAAGAAAAAAGTAGAAGAGATATCAATGTCTCAAAGATTACACTCAAATATGAATTGAATTTTGTTAAAATACAGTGGAAGCATGAAAATACCTGAGTTCAATTCTGTGCCCTTTTTAGACATAGGATATATATTCACAGTAGAGAAGTGTGATTTCATTAACTTTTTTCTGTGAAATATGCTACTACTTCTGCTTTAGTTATTCTGAAGTCATATGTTAAAACTTTGTATGGGAATGACTGTATGTGCACTGGGAGCAGAGTTAACAAGGGAACCTGAGGATGAAGTTGCACAGAGCTAAATAGAGCTCAGCATTTGCTTCTGTGTTAATGCAGCAAATGGAATTCCATGCACACAGTAAAGGGCCTTTGGCTAATAGATTCCTACATTTTGAATGAAAAAATAAGCACTTGTGCAATCTTAAAATGTTACTAACTTCTAATCAGCACATTTGAGTGTTTTACAACTATGTTAAACCAAACATATCTCTCTGTGCCTTTTGGGGCTCTGGAAGTTTCCCCGATTCAAGAGATCATTACTGCAGAGACATTGTAGGTATCACTTACTTGATGGCCACTGATCTTGTTAAACAAGACATTGTGGTGGGATCCCCACCACAATGAGTCTCCAGTGCCGCTTATGTTGGCAGCTCTGCACAGAGCACGTGCACAGAAGTAGGAGCTTTAGCTCCATGGTTACACTATGGATAGAAGGGAATAATTTTGGCATTATGTTAGTAAATTTTCCTTAATAACGTTTTTAGTTTTCATATACCAAGCTTTTTCCCTCAACTTTGTTTCCAGATGTGCTCTCTTTAGCATGTTTCTAGCAAGCAGAATGTTCGGCAGATCAGTGTTTCCCTGCAAGAGAGCTGCAAGCCCAAGATGCTAAATAATCTCTGCCAGGAGCTGAGCCACAGAGGGCACAGAGAAGGTGAAGAACTTTGGTGGGTTGCCAAGAAAAGAATTGTATTTGGCTGGCAAAAACTACCTGCCTGGCTAAGCTTCGCGTGAACACAGCAAAAACAGCAGAACTAGAGGGAAGCAGAGAACAAGTCTACAGAGCCACAAAATAAAGATGTTTTGGGGAAACTCTCCTAGTTCTCTTTACTATCTATATAGTCTTCTGCTATATCCCATCAAAACAATTTCCTTTTAACCTCTAAATTGTGGCTGGCATAATTAGAAGATGGCTGACTGCATATGTTTTGGACTGAGACATTGCCAAAAATTCACAGGAATTTGATCCTGGAAGAAGAAAAATTCTTCCAGGATCAAACAGCAGATTTTGCCAGGTGGGAATGATACCTTTGTATAAGCACCCTTTGCTTATCAAGAAACTTACATCAAATCATTCACCAGAAGACAAACTAGAGAACACTATAACCACCCAATTTCAGAAACATCTCAAGGTTTAAAATGTTCCCAAATCAGTCTACAAACTCATTAAAGGGCAGCCCAACCCCTCCAAGGCATCTTGCTGGTATGTCTGCTAGCACATAAAGTAGCAACTCCAGGGGTCAGGAGCCACAGACACAAAAAAACACCTCTCAAAACACGATGAGTTCAGTTCAAGCCACAGTCTTATGTTACAACCCTGTTTCTCCTAATGAGTGAACTTAATCAAAACCACATGAAAATTATCTATATTGTTACAGGTGACATCACCAATGAGAGAGTACCTCAGCTGACCTGTTGCTGTCACAGAAGTGCTGCTCAGCTCCTATCTCACCCTGTTGGTCGAGCAATTTCCCTGAAAACTTTTAGTAGGAACTACCACTGTCACCTCAATTTCAGTCTCCCAGAACAACTCATTGGATGAAGCACAAGTACATCACAAGTAAAATTTAAAACACAAGAACAGACTTGGTCTACATTACAACCACAGATATGAGCAGAGCAAGGCTGTAAGGAGGCAGGATGTGGATCAGTCTGGGAGAGGAGAGGCTCAGTGCCACAGGGGAGTAGATGGTGCTGTCCCTCCCAGCAGTGACCTGCAGTGCTAATTAAGCAGTGCTGCTGGAGCACTGAGAAGGAGCCCCTTTAGCTCTGTTAATCAAAGCTTAGCAACTGTTCTCAAGGGAAAGGCAACTGCAGGAGAAACCCAGTAATTAGCCTTAACAAAAGTTCCACTGATAAAATAAAGCATCACTAGGACAAAAAATGTTTAAAGGATGAAAGCATGCAGCAATGGAAGGGAATTGAAGGAGGGGAAGAGGCAGGTACCCACTTTCTTGGATTTGCTGGTTGATGAGTGCTTGGTCATTTTCTAGTTCCCTTTCTTCTTTGATCTGTCCTCTCAGAATCTGCTGCTTTAAATCTTCGACATAAAGCTGCTGTCGTTGAATTTGTTTTCTGTGGAAAGCTTCCTGGTCTCTCAGTTTCTGCTTGTACTCTTCATGCACAGCATCTATTTCTCTGCTGTTAGAAATGTTGAGAGTGAATTTAAACCAGAAACAAATATTATTTGTAATAAAAAAAGTCATTTTACTAATGAAAGACCACATTCAAGATGCTGTTTTGTTCACTAAGGGTGCATTAAAACAAAAACTGTGTATATGCATGTCACAGCAGGCTGCAACCCTCTGAGTGTCATAAATGCCAGCAAACATGAAAGCTCTAGTAGTGAAGCAGGTAATTCATTGCCAAAAAGAATTTAAAAATTTAAAAATAATTTTTTAAAACATGTTGTCACTTATCATTTTGCTGTAGTCTTCCATAAATGAAATTGGGGAGAGGGTTGTTTATAAGTCATAAAATTTTATAACCACTGTATAAGATATTTGTCATCTAAGTACTTCAGAGAGCTTTGCAGAAATGACAAACAAAAAAAATTTCTGTTTTGTGTTAATGTTTATGCAAATGTAATGCTGAGAATAACTGAAAGAGAACATCTTCTGCCAAGTTGTCTGGCATAATGCAAACAGAGTACAAACCTTGCTCCTGCCATCTGCTAAATGGTTTGTGTCTACTTCTGACCCACATGGACAAATTATAAGAATATGCAGGTCCAAGAGCTATTTGTCCTCAGCTTGACTACAAAGATGCCAGCACCCTGTGATTTGCAGTTTTTTTCCTCTTAGATAAACTTTTATTGATCCCCATGCAATAGAAGTGGGATGCCTAATTTCTCATTCAGCTGAAGTAGGTTTGGATTGACACTTCACTGCAGCACTGAAACCCTTGTATGGTGATTACAAATCTCCAGCTGCTCAGGCATTTGTAACACCATCAACCATGGGGGTACAAACTCAGAGGTTAAAGCCAGACTGGTTAACTAAAGAATCACTTTCCAAAGAGAGTATTAAATCTGAAGTATCTTGTGTAGGAGAAGCTTCCATAGTTTCAACGGTAACTCTGAGGGAGTATTTCCCTAATTGCAGCTTTAAGTTGTCTTCCATATTTTATAATGGAGCAGCCATATAATCTGGAGGTCAAAGTACTCATCAAAGAGAAAACCCTTCTGGTTTTGGAGCAGTTACATCACCTTTTACATACTTGGGCTGCAAAGCCTTCAGGACAAGGACTGTCTCTGGACGCCTGCGCACTCTTGGCAGAGCCTGGTGATGAGGTAGTCTTTAACCTGTTCTACTAACAGATATATGAAAGCCCTGATTCCTATGGTGGGATGAAAGCTGAAAAATGAGATTTTAAATTTGTTACTGGTCTCACATGATCTTGGGCAAGTCAGTTAGTCTGAGACACATGTGAGAAAAGCAAAGTGTATTCATCCAAGAGAAGTGATAAGGATTTATTACCTTTATCAAACATCAGAAATTCAAGTATCAGAAGAGCTGATTTCTATTAATTTATCATTATTAGCATAATTTTGCATTATACTGAGGAAACAGTGTAAATTATCGCCAGCAGGCTGAAAAGAAGCATGATACTAAAACAGTAGAGAAAGAATTCTTGTTCCACAACTGTTTGCTAAAACTAGATAAAATTCCTCTGATAAAATGTCTCTCATTCTTTCTAACCATGACCTTTAGCTCTCAGCTAACCTTTCCATAAAACTGACTTGTCAGAGTTCAAACTGTTTACAAACTGAAACCTGGAACCTCTAAGTAAATGAAACAACTTAATGTTGCATTTCAATCCAAAGACCTAACAAAGCTTGCAGGCGTGGTTAGGTAACAGCTGTTTACACTTGTGAGAGGGTCACAAGCTTTCCCCATACTTTCCAACCTTGCTGGAAGCACACTCACCCCCCAATTTAAAGGATCAGAGAACAATCCAAACAATACACGTGGCCATGTGCAGTTTGCTCTCGGCAGCACTAGCATATTCCCTCACGTGTGTGGTAATGGCTTTTTGCTGAACTAACATGACACTGTGAGATCCTTTCCAACAGCCATGTGTGTTTGCTCAGAGCAGAACACGAGGCAGGCCAAACTGATGGTATTAATCACAGCTCCATACTATGACTACACCCCAGAAAGGCTGACTATGGAGGCACAGCCGTATTTCACTTTAAACCTTGGAAAAACTAACACAGCACAGCAATCACTGCAGTATCATTTCTGCTTTTGTTCAGGTGATGCAGCTAATTGGCATAATTCTCCCTCTGTAAGGCTAAAATTTCTGTAATAAAATACCGTTGCTGAGCAATAAAGCCAGACCTGAATACAGAGACTGAACATTAAAGACCTTCTTGTGAAGCTGCTTCTTAAAGACAGTTTTCTGAAGTGGAACAGAAAGATAATGAAAATTCACGCAGAGCCACTTACATAATACATGAATGCAAGAGGATGTTTTCCCTCTGGCTGTGGGATACTGACTGTGAGAGCAGAATGACTGTCTCTCACAGAAACTGCTGAAACCAAGAACATGAAGTCAGAACGCTCCCTTTCTACCTTTGAACGTGCTTTGTCACATCAGCACAACCTTCTACTGGTTTGTGGAAATAACATGATAAACGAAACTAAAAAATGACATGACAATGGCCCAGAAAGAAAATTACAGATTCACATGCACTTCATAGCTAAATCACCTAATAAGCAATTCAAAGAACAATCAGTTTGTGTAATTTATGTTTGAATGACTAAACTAAAAACAAGCATCAAACCAGTTAACATAAGAATTTAGCCAAATTTTGTAATAGGTAGGTGAGATCACTAAAGATCACCAATTCTTTTCATCTAAAACATCTTAAATCAGAAGTACTGTTACATTTAGACTTGAAACAGTGGAATACTATGAGATACAGCAATCAAGCACAGAATGCTGTTGCTCATATTCCTGCTTTTCTACATAAGCAACCTACACCCAGTACAGTTCTAGCAAGAAATAATATAACCTCAGGACAAATGTAAGAGAAACAGCTTCATTTCTGCAGGTATCAAGACACACATGAAGTCTTGGTTTCACAGGACCAGTGTACTCTAGCATAAAGCATATTAAAAAAAAGCAATTCTGCAGAGAATTTCATCAAAGCATGCAGATTTCTAGGTGTACCAAATGCAGCAAGAAGTGTCAACAGTTACCCCTCCTCCAAGTAAGCCTTTAAAAGCTGCAAGTAAAATGACAACAAAAAGACACCAACCTTAAACTACAGATAATCACAAATTACTGAGAAAATGTTCATATTATACCGATTCTGTCGGATTGCTTTTCCATCTCATTTTTCTCTCCAAAGTTTGCTCGATGCACGTTAAATGAACCATCTGTAAATCCACATTTTTTTTCCAGCTGGTTTTGTTGTCAGCTCTCTGGGATCCTATTGTGCAATTCTCCTCCCCTCTTCCCCAAACACTTCCACTGCTGATGCAGAGGCTGGCGGCTGCTACAGCATAATGCAGCTTTCAGTAACTATGGCAGCAATAGCACTGTGGTGAAGCTGAATACCTGCTGCAACAAAATCCTAAGGCTCAAATAGAGAAACTCCAGTGAATATAATCACTTTTGGAAAAAGCTGAAATTTGCTAGTTTTCTCAAGGAAAACGTCAGTCAAGTTAGCATCCCCATCTTTCTGACTGCAGTGTTCAAGTCCCATTTGTCTTTTACAAATTATTTTTCCAAAGGGAAAAAGAGTTAAAAATAAAGCAGAAAAAAATATGCTGGGGAGGCATTTTGCACCCTTGCAAGCAGCACACTGAGAGCAGTCACAAGTTAGAGTTACAAGCCTATCCACTAACACACATCTACACAACTCCCCCCACCTTCTCCAGCTCTATCCTCCCCCTCTCCCCGTGTCCAATCCGGGGCCCTTCCTGCAGGGGATCAGAGCCTCACACAGCAGCAGGCACCACGCAGCTGCACAGCATCCTACATCTGCTTCTGCCCAGCACTCAGGCTCAAACCTCTCTCTTCTCTTCCCTGAAGCAAAGGGAAGAGCAATGAAAGAGATATAAAGACCTTGTGTAATCACCTCCTTCAGCCTCCTGAAGGAATGCCACTCTCAGAATTCAAAGCAGAAGTTGGGGAGGGGTGGACAGGAGGTGGGAGCCAGAAATCAGTCCAAATGGCCAGCAGAGTCAGAAACCTTTAGAAATAAGGGATCTTTGGCAATGTGCACACAGAGCAATCCCCTTCACAGAAGTTACCATCACATAACATCATTTAGATTTCTGATTAGCACACCTGTGCTTTTTTATGTGTGGGTTTCTTTTAGCCTTTGTATGCAATCCCTCTTCTCCTTTGCCTAAGCCTCTAAAATAACAATGAGGTAATGACTTATTTAAGGCAGCCCTTTAAATATATCTCTAAACCAGGCCTCTTTTTGGCAGAGCCACAGGCAAAAGACAGCCATACTTTCCAATAAAGGCCAATGCTGCCATGTTAAATTCCAGTTCAGCTAACACAGGCTTTCCCTTCACAATGTCAGTTATGTATGTAGAATTAGTTAGTTACCCTGCTAGCCCACTATACATGATTCTGCCATAAGTTGTACTGTTGCTGTAATTGACACAGCGCATTTCTCTGTTAAACAGGATATTTGAGGGATCTTTTAAGAGATGCAAAAGTTTTCTTTAACTTTTTTTTTTTGTTTGTGTTTTGGTAGAGCACTTTGAAATTTACAAATGAAAGCTGTTAGTGAGAACCCAGAGAATGTTACAGATATTAGTTGGACAAATTAACTATACCACATAGACTTATAAATATGTTGTGTTACGCTGTATTAGATTTTTTCCCCCACAGTTTAACAATGTTGGTATTTTCAGGGAAAGGGAATTTAAACATGTTCCAAGCAGCTAAAATTAATTCAGTGTGCTGCTATTCCACTAAACTCTAATGGAAAAAGTCCCGTGGGTTTTTGTTTTTTTTACAAACCAGCAAGACAATGAAATCAGAATTTTTATTTGTATGCAGTATAGTATTAAGGCAATGGCAGGAGCAGGACCTTTCTTATTGACTTATTTGTGGTGATGCTATAATATGATGACTGGTGCCATTCACAAGCCTTCTGAGTGTTTGCTGGCTGACAGCAAATGTCAAAAATTTGAAGTGCGGGGGCTCTTCTGAGTAGACCAATGAGCTTGCATGAGCAAGCAACCAAGTAAAGACATAATGACTCAAAACCCTTTTCAAGGACATGCCTAAAGTTTTAATACTTGTGTGCAATGGCAGAAAATTGTTTGCCCTCGTATTTATCAAAATATTTTAATGTGCAATTAAAGGTTGAACTAGTAATTCGACACAAGAAGGCAGATGAGAAAAATGTCATCATAATAGCAGCATGGGATATAAGACTAACATCATTAATAATCATTACTGTAATATAAATAATGATATGATCTGAAATAAAAAATCTAGAAGAAAGCTAAGTACCATAATTTCTTGATGAAAAATGTACTTAGCCCCATGGAAACTCAACTATTTTTGAATTATTTCTGTTTGCAGCTCCAATGTTTCTTTGCATGAATGAACCATGCACTACACCAGGAATTTAATATTTTTACTCTTCCCTAAAGCTATTTTATTCTCACCAGAAGAGAACCTAATTCGTCTGTGCAGTTTTCAAAATACTAATGAGTATTCCCAGTACCTACTACTGGCATAAAATCTAATATATTTAGGGCTCTTATATGCTGGAAATTGGTGGCAACTTCAGAGTAAGGCTCACTCTAGTTACAGCTTTTAAATGCAGGCTACACATGCAATGAAGATGCAAACCATTTGCACAAGACCTCATATGAAGAAAGAACATGGCTGCAGAGCCTTGCCTGTAACTCAGCTGCATGTACATATTCTTGTTCAAATATGATAAAATTGTTTGCATTAAAACTTAAAGTCTAGTTTCCATCTCTTCTGGAGGAAATCAGTGTAGCACCAGAGAAAGGCAAAGCTAAAGGTGTCAAAAATTTCAGCATGATTTTGACACATTAATATTCTTACCTTAGTTCAAGAGAACATTTGTTTTCTTCACAGTTTCTACATTTTTGACTGCAAAAATAAAAAGAGGAAATCATAAATATTTGGGGGAAAATGGCAATAAAACTTTACTGAAGCCTATTTTACGCAGAGATGTAATTTTTTTAAATTGCGATTTTCAGTAGAGGAAGACTCCAAGGGGCAGAGTGCTAGCACCAGGGAGAGCACCAAGAACTTCCAAGGGAGAGGGGGGCAAAGACACACACACACAGAGCTTTCCCTCTTCTTGTGTTTTGTTCTAAGCATCTCTTTCCAACAGAGACAAGACCCTGCATTAGGGTGGACCTTTTACTGGTGATCAAATAAACACTCCCTGCAGTCCACTTAGTCCTGTATTATGGTTTGCAAAGTACCTCACACACACCTTTTAGTACTTGACATTGACTTTTCTTCATGAGAGAGCATATATAAATATTATTCTTATAATACAGACCTTAGGCAAAATGTCCTAACCATAACCCCCTCCATGAGCAAAACTACTTGTCTGTACAGAAATACAGACTCACAGGTTACTGCAAAGGAAGGCTGAGTGGATCAATTCAGTTTATCTATGCCAAAGAACTACTCAAAAGGATAAAGTACCACTGGATTATGTAAGGTGAATAACAATTATTATTAGACATAGCTTATAGCTCATTTCTGTAAGAGATGGACGTGGATAAAACCAAAGCAAATGCAATACCATAACACTTTTAATTTTTACTGAAGTAACCATCTGAAACTGCCTAGGTAATCATGAGGGTAACTTTAAGCAATTTAATATGCTTGCAATATCCTGTACAAGTGATTAAAAAATGGATCAACACAAACAAATCTTCTATCTAAACATGGTCTGGAAAAAAATCAATCAGAAATGTTCTGCAGTTTTGTCAGGTTACAAAGAGGAAATCTAGGTGCAAATTTGTGATAAACTGTTCGTAATGCTTCTGAATTTCTTCAGGGTTTTCTAGGCTCATCAAAAAACTTCTGTGACAAGAGCTCCACAACTAATGTTTTTGCCAACATAAAGAGCACCTTGGTGTATACATTTGAAGGTCATTACACAAACACTTATTTTTAAAATTCTTTACAATTTTTCCTAAGAAAATAATAGGAATGATGTGCAAAATGTTCCTCAGTAAAGAAACAAAATGAAATAACATTTTGTATAGACAGGTATCACTGCAGCAAACGAAAAGAAAATGCAGAAGTAAGATACATTAAAGAGAAAATGTAAAACCACAGTACCCAAGGTGGAAAGCAAGCCACTTGACTAGAAGCATGAAGAATATTCAAAACAGAGATAATATTTTGTCCATATAAAAATGAGATACTTCTTCTAGAAAGAGATAAAACATTCCCAGTATGTTACCACACCAAAAACACTCTAGCAAGAAGCAGAACCATCAATAGATATAAATGCGAAGATGACTGTTTCTTGCCTTTAACAGGTTGAATGAATGTGCCAGGCCGAGAGGAATTAAAAAAGAACCCAATTACCTTTAATTCTGTAATATTCTATTTTCAATGTTATGAACTGAAACACAATACATATCTCAATTAATTTTCCTGATACATATTAATCACTGTCTTCATCTCACCAATCCTTTCCATTTCAGAAAGGCTCTGCCATAAAAGCACACTAAACACAGAATATGAGCAGCTCTTCAACACTTTGAAAGCAGTATATGGCTTATAAATTGCTCATAATAAAACAAACAGGGAAACTGAGATGAAGGGCTCAATGAGGACTCGAACTACAGGGAATTTATGAACAAACCGTCTGATTTCCACAACAAATTAGCAGAGAAAGTAAATTGATAATAATTACCTTGGCTAAATCATATTCTGAAAAGTCCATTCTGTGCAGAAGTAATAATATCGTAAAAATTATAGATTAGCTGTAAATCAAAACATCTGTAATGCAGATGTCCAAGTGAACTGAATTAATAAGGCTGGCTGAGAGTCTCATCCGAGGCATTTTCTTAATTGAGCATCAATAAATAATTTTTCAGGTTTGTTGCTTGTATACCTCAATGCTCTACATTAGTTGGTTGGCCAATGTATTTTCTCTTACATTTTTATTTGCTCACTTATAAACATGATGGGACTTATTCTGTATACAGCTTACTTTTGTTTGAGCCAAGTCCCTTATTTCAGAAATCATCCCAGAAGAGAAATTGTTTATTCAGTTGCTTTTTTCCTAGTTTTAAACTTACTTGTAAAGAGAAGAAAGGACATAGTGTGGAGAATTGGTGCAAGTTCCATCCAAATTGAGCCAGTCCAAAGCTCCACAACTCAGAGTGGGTGGGGTTTCATTAATCTACAGAAAGCACACAACATAAGACAGGAATTTTAAAAAATCACAGCAACCCAAGGACTTCCATCATTACTACAGTCATCATTAACTACTGTGTGCATGGCTGCATAATACCTCCCATGTGAGTTTATAGTCTCACTTATACTTCTGCTTAGTCCTTGATAATTAGCAAAACGGCTAAGTATTTGTTACCGAGTACATCTCTTTCTGCAGCTCTATTTTAATGTATTTTAACGTTTCACTAATCAACAAATTAAGAATGAAACCAAACAGAAGTTAAGCCCCTTATCTTGAAGTGAGTACAAAAAGACAGAAGAGTGGAAAGTATAAAATGTTACTAAATGAAAATCCATTTTAAAAGGTTGGCTCTTGCCAATATCAGTTGATAACATGGTCAACTCCTAAATGAGAAAATTTATCCTTTTTAAGTTTGGTTTTTTAGTTATATTTGTCAGTCATTTTAATAACTATCTCATTGCTAAAACATTATTGAACTAGCTAACTAAATAATATCTTACATTACTTAGTTCCTGAGCTTAACATACCAAGAAATATTTTATCTATTTCTGATGTATGTAACAATTAACTGTTTTCAGAGTCAACAATTCTTAAGTACTTAATCCCATAAATTTTCCATTTCTTCTAGTAGACTTCGTTCAAGACAGGGAAATGACAGAGAAAGAAGATAACTCAGGAAATTATCAAATGTGGAAAGACTCTTAACTGGTCTTTTCACTGCAGCTTTCTGCCTTTTTGTTTCAATCCTACTGTAGTCATGACTAGAAATTGGAATCACTAAATTATTCAAGGGATTTGCATCATCTTTTGCTAAGCACAACTGAAAGAAGTGCTAGTGTCCTCCCACAAAAGGTTTAGTGTCATTACAGACCATTAGATGGAGGAAATGAAGCAAGTGAATATGATGATGAAATGAAATATTATCTTTATCAGGCTGGCTTTTAAGAAGAAAAAAATGGGAAAAAAGGAGAAAATTTAGGAGAGAAAAAACAGTTTTAAAACTTACCGATCTTCTCAGTCTTAAAATAGCAGCTTCTGCTGGGTGATTGAACCTAAACTTATGAGATTTGCCAAGGACAACAAGAGCCCCTGTGGAAACAAAATAATTAGACATTTACAGAGACATAATTCATCAAACCACTTTAGAATAGTATGTTAAGAACAAGAATTCTGACCAACAGCTTTCTGAGCATCACAGAACAGAGAACAATTTTTAATATTTGCCACCACGGAATGGCAGAGTTATCAATCTGTAATGACAGCATCCAAGCAAACTAATCTTGCAGATCTCTGCAGACTAAACGTAGCCGTAAATTCCCTGTACATATTAAAGGCCAGGATGACTTCATGCCAAAATCACAAGCAACCTACTGCTGAAAAACTTGTTTTTACACTGTATTTTTAAGAGTCTGAAACACCGCAAGTTCCCAGAAACTGGACTGTTACTTAAAACAACGTAAAAGTATGCAAGCCTGATCCATTTAATCTGAGTTCATTCATCACAGCCTATGACTTGGTGGCTATCAGCTGCCACCTAAACACACTGTGGAAAAGCTGAAGGTCATTTCAAGCATATTATATAATTGCCAGAAAACCCCTGCAGTGGCCAGCTGGCTTAGAGCCAGCCTCCACTACTTTCCACAATAGTGTCTCTGACTACATGTCTTCCCTTTCCAGAAACCTACAGACTACTGCTGCCAAAAGGAGTTGGAATATTGTCACCACTGTTTTAATTTCACTTCTGTGGGGTACTTAATTTATTTGTCCCAGCTGTAGCCATGGATCAAACCTTGTGGAGCTGGCAGCAGACTGAGAGATGTCGTTCTTAGATCTGCTTGAGTTCCACAAATTCTTGACCCAAACTGCAGTGATAAGGTGATTATAATGCAGCATTCACAACAAAAAACAAGGCTTACCTTGTGACAGACGACACGATCCAGACACTTCACATCCATTTACTGAGCAGTGTGCACCTGGAACTGCTCGCAGGGTCACAATCCCACAGTGGTTGTCTATCATGCAGTGATTCCTTTCAATCCACTGTCCCTGCAGAACTGCAACGCAGAGATTTATCTCACTTGTTGGAGGGGTTGGGTTTGCCCTGTTTTCCTCAGAATGGAGCACCACACACTGTTTGACACCATTGCTACTTCATACTCCACAGAACTAAATCATGTGCAAAACAAGGAGATTAAATCCTGCTAGTCTGTTAATCACACAAAAAACTCACCATTGAAAATAGTGAGATTGTTTCTTTTTTTCTGGTGCTGGAAAACTACATACCACTTTCTGATTTGTGAGCTGATGTGCAAATTCTTCTACTATGTTGAATTTTCTTAATGCAAATATGGCATTTATTGTTTATAAGTCACCAATCTATTGGCAGAAAATAATCAAACATAACTAAGCTTAGCAGAAATTAACTAAGATGAAATTCCACAAATTTTCCAATTTCAGTATAAAGTTTCAGTTCTGTATGATAGTATCTAGCTCCTGAGATTGACTACTAAAATTAAAAGCAGAAATTAAATAAAATAAGACATATTCTGAATAATACAGATATTATATCTCAAATACTCTGAACATGTAGAGTTGAAAAGCATTTTCAATGTCTTTTGATCACTTGTGCCATTAGTTTAGGATAGAACATCTGAGAATTTGGATGTAAGATTAAGGTATTTTTAAACTCTAGTGTAGCATTTTACAAGTGGGAAGAAAATTCTGAAGAGATGTCAATTAGGTCAAGTCCACTGACTTTTTGGCCTCTTAAATAAAAATAATGATATATTTTACCAAACATTAATAATTAGTCTCTTCTGCTCACCTTCTTCAACAAAGAAAGCTGACAAATAAAAACACTGCCTAGCTATTACATATGACAAATGTGAACCTGCTGGTTTGACCTGACCATATCACAAAATAAATTGTAATATCATTCTCTTACCAATGTCTTGATCTTGGTCTGAGTCACTTCTTCCAATTTTGGTTGTTCCTTCCTAAAACAAGAAAAGAACTAATTTAAAAATTGGTTACGGAAAGCAGATAACATGTATTAATTTTAAAAGCTTTGGTACATAATTTTAGCAAGTACTTAAAATAAATTGCCTCTGAATGGCTGGATTGCTTGAAGCAAATGCTATGTACTTCATAATATTTCAGTGCACTGTCCCCCACAGTGTTACAATTCCTCTTCATCCTGCAGCTATGTCAGCTTCTATGACTACAGCAGAAGAAGTAACTCACAGCATTTGACTTCTGGACTACGCTTGAGACCAATATTTTGAATATGAACACACATCCTGATGCTTTGAACTTTTACAGTGAGACTTAGAGTTTGCAGAAATGAGATAAACCTTTTAATAAATATCCATGCAGAAAGAAAGAAACTGCAAAATGATTATTCAGTTAACCAGGCTTTTCAAATTTAAAAGCAACCAAATTCCTAAATTTGTAGGGGTACTTTGTCATAGATTATGACAAAGTATTCAATCTAAATACTACGGAAGATCTTTTTTCTGAAACTTAAGTGACATCTATGAAAAGTCTTCCTGGTGCTTATGGTATATGGGCAAGTTCCAAAATTTGAAGATTCAATAACTTCAAAGAAAAGAACTGCCTAGGAACAAAAGTCTCCAGAACTAGAAGACCTGAACCATGCTACAGGTCAGTGATGGATGTGAGACAGTATTTTAATGGTTGCCTGCAAATACCAACAAAAAGGAGTAATTTAAACAATACCATGAGAAAAAAAATCTCCAAATAAATTATTATAAATCTCCAATTAATTTACCGTCTGTCTATTACTTTCCATTACCAGTTCTATGCTTTTTCTTAGGAAAACAAAGCAAGGTAATTTCTCAGTTCTAAAGAGACACTGTAATTGATTATGCTGAAGTGATTAGTAAATGCACTTGAAAATTACTTTAGTGGCAAGTCTTTCAGTTATATTAAAATTAATTATGAACTGTAAACAATGTGATTTTGCATTCAAATTAGAACACATGGAATATGCTCTCTGCTCCAAGCATATTGTAAAACCTGGGTATAAAGATGAAGCAAGAAGTAGCGATCAGAAGCCTGAAGACTGGGAAAACAGAAGCTACTTCAGGGTGACCCAGCTATGGTTAATTATGGATAAATCATAGTGGTTTTGTGCACTGGACAGAAACGCAATGGTTATCTCAAAGCTCCTCACAGAGCTCAGCTATTTGAACCAAATAACAGATCCCTCAGGTATGAGCCCTGCTGAGACTCCATTTCTGGATAGGCTGAAAGCTCAGAGGATTGTGCCTCTGCTTTGGAGTAATTATGAAGGTACATGGCAGTTTAACGTTCAGCAGACTCAGCTGCAAAATATCCACCTGTGTTGGCCACAACTTCTAGCAGACTTATGGTCCATGTGGCCTTTGACTTGTGTCACTCAGTCAAGGGAGTTAGCAACATGTATGTTATACAAAGAGAAGAAAACCAACTCCTAGAAGATCTCTTTATCAATTATCTTCTTGACTAAGCAAAGAAATAGTTATTGTTATTCGAAAAGGAGCTTTTTCCAAGTTGCTGAACTAATTCTCTGGTAATTCAATGTAATTCAGAAAAGTGTATTACAGCACAGTTGGATCAGGAAATCCACAACAGTATCCCAGTCGGTGGAGTGATTCTGGGTAAGTTTAAATCTCACTCAAAATTGCAGGGGAGACCAAAGGTAGAGATACAATACAAGCAAACTAACTCAACTTGAGAAAACAAAATAAAAATAACCATAACTCAGGACCATGCTGATTTAATTTTAAAAATTATATTATGAACTAATAATTGTAATATTTATATTATTTCCTAATGTGATATCGAGTATTCCACCTGGAAAACTGATAGATGTTTTAGATTAAATGATTGCACAACCTGACCTTAGCACACCACGGCACATCTTCACTTCTGCTGAAGTATTTTTACACTGTTACCGTTCCTGGCCATGTCTCATGACTAAGGGCAGAATTCTCCAGGTAAATTACAGAACCACTTAGAGTAAGATTGCGTTGACCTTTTGCTTTTGGGAGTACTCCAACTTTCAAAAAAAGTTATGAAGTAGACCTTTTATTAAAACAATAAACAAACTTCATCTTTTTAAGCAAAAATGGCCAGTTAAATCATAGGAAAACATACATCTTTTATTAATGAAAGCCAGAAAATTAAGTGTAGGCACAGTATCGATTAGCACAATTAATACTATGAAATATCAGAGGAGTAAAAGAGTAACACAGTATTCATTCTACATGATCTGAAAACTGCTGCTGTGACCTCTCTTCAGAAGTACAATAAGGGCTGTTACAGGTTAAAGCCCTAACTGGTGGAGAACCACTAATGTTTTACCTTCTTGCTGTTCAGATGAAGGTAACAGACACCAGAGACTAAAAGATGTAAAGCACAAAGAAAAGAAAAGGCAGCATCTAGAAGCAAAGAAAGAAGGGACAAAGATGTTAGTGTGACAGAGTCATGACTGACTTCAGAAGGTGAAGTCAAACCAGGTTATTCCATTAAAATGAATACTTTTAAAATTTAGGTGTTGTCAAAATTAGTATGGGAAAGTATTTGTTCTTTCCAAAATGGCACATAACAGAGAAACATTTGAGTAGTAGCAGTTGCTTCCTATGAATATTTAATGTTAATAGCGGGTTGAGTAGTTGAAGTTGCATGTTGATCAGAACTGGACATAAATACTTAGTCCCTAATTCTTACATGGTACAATTTCTTCGTGCTGGCATGAGAAAAATTAGTTAAATTTCTCTTTCAACATGATAGAAGAACAGCATGATTTCTGCTCTAAATATTTGTTGTCATTTTTAAGAGGAATAAAAATATCCTGTGTTCTTAAACTACATCAATTACCACAAAATCTATATAAATTTTTTTTTATTAGTATAGAGATGTATGATTTTCAGCTGTATTGTATATGTTTTGGCAATGAGTGCACATCTGTAGATGTGCCCATCCAACATTCCTTTCACATTAAGCAGCTTCAATATTTCAGTAATTTCCGTTCATTTAAACAAAATTAAAAATGTTAAAGTCTGGCTTACCACTGAGTTATTAAAGAAACAAAAACTGACCCAACCATGCACACCATATGCCATGTGCAGTAATATACACACAATGTTATGGAAGTTTCTTGGTGAAAACTTTGCCTTAAATCAGCAGCCACACAACAGAACAGTATCTATGAGGCCAGGAGTTCTACCTGATCTTCAAAAATAGCCACTCAAGCAGGATCACAGGTAATTAGCCTTCATGCTACATACCTGGCAGATCTGGTAGGGTTGAAAACAATACACAGAAGTCACTGCCAAAGTGAGCTTTTGTTTATTAAAGCTTACTTTTATCTACACATATACAAATATTCCAATCTTAAGCATACAAATGCACAATAAAATTTGGAACACTATGTCTAGTATACTTTAAGCACCATCCTTTATGTTTCCACATACATGCACACATAACTGTCTCATGCTTTGTGGACAAACTACTGATGTCTAATTTGAGTATTTTCCTTTGCTTGTAATACAATATCAAATAGTTTGCACAGGCATTCATAAGAGATCAACTTACATTAATATATGAATTCTTCCCCTTCTCCATTTACATGTATTTTCTGCTTTTTCCTCCCCCACTATATATCTTGTGATCTGTTACCGTAATTTTTTGATAGCTGCTGCTGTAATGTCACCCCAACCACCCTCCATTTCCAAAGAAAACAAATAGTTTCAAATTAAAGGGTAAAATAAGACAAGTGACCATATCTCACCCTGAGATGATACAGCACCACTCCTGTGCTGAGGATATCATCATCCATGGCCATTAGATGAGGTAAATTAGAATCTATTGTTACTCCAGCTTTTTCCTTGTTGATGTCCACACTGTATTCTTCCATGATGGCTTTCCTGTCTGTCCACTTACTTGTCCAGTCTTTGGTCAATTGCTCAATCTTAAAGAACACAGGGGAGAGAACTGTTTCACTTATTATCAGGTTAACTTTTCTTTTTTATCAAGTTAACAAGTTATTTTGCCTGTCTTTGGGCAAAACTTGAGGTCTGCAAAGCCTTTCCAGGTTACTGGTGATCAAGTATTGTCAGTAAATTTGGTAATTGCACAATAATTTCATCTCAATAAATTGGAGTTTATGTTAGAAGGGACAGACTCTGTATAATGAATTACTGTGATATATTGAGAGAGCTTTCAAACAAGGGGTAGATTGGGCAGACTTAGTGATACACAATGGACTGTTTTTGATTAAGGACACGAGACTTTTGTCACAAATTGGTAGAGCAGACCCAACATGCATTAAGGATGGCAGTTTCCTGCATCTGCAGAACAAAGAAGAAAGGATGAAGACAAAAACGTTTTCACTGTAGTTTCACAACTACAGCAGTGCTATTCCCCTGGCCTACTGGAAGAGGAGAGAGTTACAGCATCAAGTAACACACCTTCATTTCATTCTGAAGGACCAGCTCGGTCAGATTTCTATCCCTGTCATCACTCCAAGAGGGACTGGAATTCCTCTGTAAAAACAACAGCCACCAAGATCTACATTATAGTTTTCTTATTCACAACTGGCAGGCGTGTTCTTTCACTCTCCAGCATTTCAAGGTGATGAAGTCAAGAGAAGGAAAGACAAAATACACATGCTGCCTTCCAGCATCTAGCCTCCATCTAGATATTACACACAATTTTTTGGGGTAAAGCACTGGTGAAAAAGCAATAACAGAGAGACAATTCTGCGTAAGTAAATCCTGGAGAGTAGTTCCTGTCTCTCCCAGCAAAACATTCTCTCCATGGCTTGGAAAAGCAAGACACTATTTTTATTATTCCAACAGAGAAAAACATTAGAAATGTCAGCTGTATTGTGAGGGCTCACAGATGTTCACAACTTTTTTGGAGGGAAAGAGTGTGCAGGGAGTGTGAAAACTCCAACATACTTTTGAGGTCACAAGTCTGGCAGGAAAATTACATCAATAACTCTCTTGGAGTTCATAACCTTAAAAATAAAGTATTTTGATTTCATGGTATTTCTGGACAGGTAAACCATCCAACCTCATGAATGACAGGCAAGGAAATCCTTTTGAATCATTATATGACTACTTATACTTCAGGTTCATCAATATAGTGACAGAGAGAGGAGAAATGACAGAAAAGCAGTTAACCTGTTAACCTTATAATAAATCACCCAGAGAACAGTTTAATTTTTCTCCAGTTACAATAAACATGGAAAGACAGACAGATGAGATGAAAGTAAGTTACCTAAAGTAGCTTAAAAAGCTCCAGTAGGGAAACGTTGCTACATACCAGTTCAAAGCTCATCAACATAGTTTTCAACCTATCAATTTCTTCTCTCAGTTCTCTGATCAGTTTCACATTTGCATCCTGAAACATCGAGACACAGACCATTGGAAAAAATCAGTCTTAAAAGAATTCTAGCTAAAGAAATCAATGTGGAGATATTCCAACAAGCAGGAAGAGAGGAGAACAGGCAAACTCACAGCAGTGCTCCTTGCTTCACTCTGCCAGACCCCTGGGATGTACTGCCTAGCGACAGGTGGCTCCCATCTTCCACAAATTCCCTTTTCCTGTGAACTTTGCTCCATCTCTCTTCTGAACACAGACCTACCATAGCATTCGTTCCCATCAAGACTAGCTGGATACATCACTGCTTTTAAGGATTTACTTTCAAGATAATTACATTACATCAGAAAGATGCTGTTATTTAATGCTGCTATATAAAATCTGACTAGAGGAGCCTAAGTCAGAATGTCATCAAGGCTGGTATTAAAAGCTCTTATACCTGATACCTAATGAATTTCCTGCCTGCTTGTACAGAGACATTTGTCTCACTTTCAGAGTAAACATCTCTGCACTGGCAGTTTCTGGAAAACAGCTTTTACAGACAGTTCAGGGAAACTCTTGAGTCAAGAATCAGATTTCTCTGGGCTGCCAGGTCAATTTGCAGTGAGGACAAGAAGAACAAAGGGCTGGGGTTAAAGGTCTAGCATGGGCTGTGCAAGAGAGTGATGGGTAAACAAGCTGGAGGCTGAGAGGCTGGATGTGACAAGAGACTTGCCCAGAAGTGTTTATGTGACTTTAATTTGACACAGCTGAGAACTGCTGCTGGCAAAACCAAGCATGCTATTTCTGCTACTATTGATGTCTGAAAATTACTTCTAGGCACTGGTAATTCAGATGCAAATTAAATTTGGGAAACCTAGGAATAGAAGGATTTCCTTCTGCCCAAATTTAATGGAGTGTTATTAGGAAAGCAAATAGTGAAGTATGTTGCTAAGATTCTATACTTTTATCTACAAACAAAAATCTTGATACACTCATGCCAAATCACATAAGAATACTACCAAAGCTGTAAAGTCAATTGATTAAAGATTAGGAAATGAACGGAATCAAGACTTTTTTGAACCTAAATTCACTGTATATTCCTTAAATAGATGCACTGTGATTCAGTCCTTAAGTGATGTGATCACGTCTAATGGCAGCCTTATGCAGATTTGCAGGTCTAGAATGCTCAGTGAAAGAGCAGCAATTCAAGAGTTTTATATTTATAGCATATGTGACTGTAGATCCGGATTAGTATGTGCTGCTTGAATCTTGCTGTGGAGACAGACAGAACCATGCATTTCCCCAGGGATTGTTTCTAATGCTGGTTCTTATGACTACAATATCTAAAACCTCCAGTCTGTTTTAACGCTGTCTGACTGAGAGAGCATATGTTTTCCACATTTGATAAATGTGGACTGAGGGTAAGGGTGGAAAATGAGAAAAAAACCACACACTGAAAATTTGCCTTAAGCATCTGGAGCATCTAGCATTGAACAAGAATGGCATAGAAGGGGCAGCAAAAGAATTCAGGACTCCAATGCAGCACCAGACTCTCCCCTTAATACTCTGCCATCTTTTAACTTGTGCAGCCTGCGAAGGGCCTCTGCACAATCAAATGAATCTGTCATGAAGTCAGAGCTCATTCCTAGTACAGATAATGAATGAAACTCAGGTTCTGTAGCCAAAATTATTCCCATGTATTTAAAGGCTTCATTGTTTTGTGTATTGAAAAGAAGATAAATTGTTACTGCATAGGCTAACTTAGGCAGAACTCAAGGCCTCACCTCATTTACTCTGGGCTTGTTAACAATATTTTTGGCATTTGAAGCATATCTCAAGGTACTCATGGTCTCATTGTAGCTGGAGCTGGCAGGTGAGATAGCTACAGACAGAAAACATATAACACAATTTTAAAAAGCATTCAGTTACTTTTCAAAAAGCAATTTTTTTTTTAATAGTCTTGCTTCTTTAAAAAAGAAAACCAAAAAATAGCCCTAGGGTTGTTTCATTAAAGTCACAGAGAATGCCTTCTCCAGCTTGAATTTATAACTGAATAAATCACTTCAAATCAAAGCTATGACCTTGGTACGATTCCTAAATATAACTTCATGCACAATCAGCCTTTTCATTTTCTTGATTATTCTTGAAGTATTTATGAAAATCTTTACAAGGACAGATTCTAAGTGATACAGCTGCCTTCCCACTGCAGTTGAGGCATATATTAAAGGCACAATGTAGTGCAAAATGCTAAACAATTAACAGAAACCAAACTCACTGGCAATCATAATGGTCTTGGAGTTGCCCCCCAGACTGTCCTTGAGCAGCCAGGTGAGGATGGAGTCACGGTAGGGGATGTAAGCTGGCCGCCTGCTCCCACTGGCACTGCCCGCGGGAGGACTGTCCACATGACTGCCCTCCCCTTCACTGGTGATGGTGTTAATGCTCTGGCAGCTGCTGAACATCTGAGAATTTTGTGCTGAAGGAGAAATACCACAGAGATCAGGAAAGGGGTTATTTTTTACAGTCATGGCTACTTAATTTTCTTAGAAGTCATTGTAGTTTAAGAAGACACCACACAGCTGATCTGTTGAGCTTTTTGGTGTAAATACAAATAAATATTAAGGCTCAACACATGGTGAGTGAGTCAGATGGTTTTATCACAACCCATCAATATGAATCAAAGAACTAATGTGCTTACCTAAAGTGGATATGACAATTCCAAGTGTAACTAATGACTTGTTAATATTGGCACCTTCTGTAATTCTATCTTTACAGTAACTGGGATCAGCTCTTTCACTGTTGCATGCAAACATGAAAAAGACAATGCAAAATAAACAAACATGCTGAATTATTACAATACAGTCAATATGAAAACACTTTGTATTTTCAAGCAATACAAGAAAACGGAAATTATGAGCTTTTCAATTAAAAAACCCATATGCTTTGAATATTTAATTGCCCTCTACTTCAGAAAGTCCAAACAGCCATGAACAAAGGCTGTTGGTGCAAGACACTCTTAAGGACTCATCAAAACATAAATTCAGGTCTGAACTGGGCAACCCCATCACAGTGGTTCAGAATTAAAAAAAAACAACACACATTTCACAGCTCCACAAGGGTAGAGTGGCTCAGTACAAAAGTCTGCATATTCCCTCAATACCACTTTCTCTGACCATACATGCACGGCAATTTATGTTCTTGAGAAAAGAAAGTCCTTTTCTCTAATTGTTCTATAACTCTTTAAGACAACTTTCATCTTTCTGTTTTCTGTCACATCCAGCACAACCACATGTTCCTCACTGAAATGCACAGCAAGGATCAGAGACTTACCAACTTTTGGAATATGGACAACATAAACAGGGAGATAGGATGATTTTCTCCTGCCCATGCTAGGCAGCCATGATGAATACATTCTTTTTTTCCCCCTCTTTTTTCAAGCTCAGATTTATTAATTCCAACAATAGCTACTGGAAGAACCACTTAATAAGAGTATAGAGTTGAATGAAATCACCTTAAATGTATATGACAGCAAAATATTGGATCTGAGGACCCAGGAATTCCCTTCCCCGGTGAAAACCAATACCCACTACAGAAGAACTGATGACAAAGACAACATTAGCTTAATATTCCCTGTTATTTTACAAGAAAGTCAGGCTTACTGTTAATTCAAAGAAATTTAAAAATACTGAACTTCATCTTTTAAGACAGTACTGCCAGCATCGTCAGAGAAATTACCTCTTTGCCCTTCAGTATATTATTACCTGCCTGCAAGGTCCACTAAGTTGATCTTGCTTGCAATTTCAGAGGGAAGATTGTTCTCCAGTATAGCCTGAAGAGAAAAATATAAATAAGGAAGATTATTCCACTTAATTAATTAATAAAAATAAAATTGATGTGCTCTTTTGTTTTAAGCTGAGTTGTACATATGACTGTCTCACTGCCTTTGTTTGTGACCTTGACCCTCTGACTATGTTCAAACCATTAACTCAACAGCTTTCTCACCCCACAGAGAAACTACCCTCTTATGCCAATTTCCTCTTGAAAAAAAACTTTACTGCCTAGTGACTGTGAAAGGCTTTCTTGTAGATCTTGCAGAGTTATTTTCCACTAATGTATTCCAAAGGTCTTTTGTGAAACTAGGGAAAAATATCCCAAAATGTTCTGTGATTACAGGATGTTAGAAGTGTGAGATGGAAAAGGTCTATTGGATCACTGAACGACTTCCCTGCCAGGGAAGGATGTAATTCCTCCAGAGAAAGGCTGCATTGTCTCAGGCAGAGTACTGGATGCCAAATGCTAAAGAGATGAGCACATCTAAAGAGCTGGATAGATACAAAATTTTGCTGTAAACTAATGCTGTACTTCAATTAAAAATCCTAAACAAGTGTGACAAAACATAACTTCAAACATATTCACATGTAATTTTCATGGCATCCGAGAAGATTTACTGCATTTCAAAGGGCTGATTACAACTGAGAACATTTCTTTTAAAAGTGAGTATTTGGCATCACTTCTGACTGTAAGCTTGCACAAAGGAACAAAAAACTTCAGTGAACACTCAACACATCTGCAGTGTGATCCAAAGGAAATAAGTAACAGCTTCCACCATTACTACAAACAGCACAAAATAGTGACAAGTAAACAATCTCAGTGAACAATGCTTTTGCGAGTGAAAAGGAAGTCGTATTATTTTGAGCTAACCTGAGTGTAGTGGATGGTGAAGATAGCATGGGATCTGCTGCTGGCATTGTGAATATGTGTAGCTGCTGTGATTCTAGAAAGAAGAACAAATTACAAAGGGTTACTTTCCTGTATTCAGGGAAATCAAAATCAACAAATTCAACAGATAAATTTAAAAAATGTGAAACTTGGAGAGCATGTCAGGATGCGTTCTTGGATCTGATCCCAGGGCATTTGGCAGAGGATCTGGAAGGGTGGAAACTGAGGGTCAATTAGAGGTGTTTTTTCCACCAGCAGCACTCTGAGGAAATATCATAAAGCAGCCTTACAGCACAGGTACAAGGTGTTGCATAAGCATGGAAAACAGCAGAGAAGTACAGCCAGCACCAGCATCAAATCCCCAGCACAGAGTGTACAAGCCCAGCACATTTTCTCCCTGTTGTCCCCATGTTTATGCCTTGGCACTTCCTAAGGGTTCAAAAACCTTCACACACCACTTCTGGAGTTCCTTTATGCTGATACTGCTCTTTTACACTGCTAGATGAGTCCAGTGAGACTAACCAGTTATGTGGCATGTGGTGTACATTTTAACATTTTAAACTGTTCCATCATTATTATCTAGTTTCATTGGCTGTTTTGCTTTACACAGCACCAGGGCTATGTTTTTGAAAATTTGAGTTTGATGCATTATAAAAATTTCATTCTTTAGCATCTGAGACTGAGTCTTGTAAAGTGTCAAGAGAAAAAAAATAGTACTGAGACTTACAACAAAAAATATTGATTACATATTGAAAACCATTGTTTATTTTACGATGGGCAGGTGCCACAGCAAGGCTGGAGGCGACCAGATAAAACCAACTGGTATAAAAAACACGTCTTCATTAAACTCTACTTGCTTTTAGTACAGAAATTATCTCTGCCCCATGAAAGGCACCATCCATGTGCAAGGGGAGCTTCCCCTTCTATCTTTCCTGTATATTCAGACCTGGAGCCATCATGCCCATCTGTTCCTTTGCTGCCTCCAGCCTTTTGGGGCAATTGCAACCTGATCATCACTTTCTTTATCCCTAAGAAGCTGCTAATGTTCATTTGGCATTATTTCACAGACTGCAGATGTTTTAAGTTAGTTTGATTGCATTTACAATATACTAATAAATATCCTGCAAAGTGAAGACTGGGTAATAGGTAGTTTCCCGTATGTTCCAAACAGGTTTTTCAAAAAGTATTCAGAAAAAGAAGTTGGTGCTTTTTTTCATGTATCTGACACAATTTGAACTTCAACAGTCCAAAAATTTACATATTGCACCTCTGATTTTGTTTTCTTTACATAATTGATTTCCTCAGCAATGAGACATTTGTAGGATTATACTAGTACAAAGCCTGGAATTTTGTTGTACTGAAATATTCTCTTTTTACCATAAAGTTGCATCTATTGATTGCTATAGGCAGAAACAGTTAAACTTAATCCTGATGTATATTCTGTGGGTTTTTTTGTGCTAATGCAGCTTAGTTTTTATTTACTTCCCAGCGTCAGTGTTATTCTAAAACTTTGACTACTCTTATGATAAGACTTAGTATAAATTTTGGATCTGTAATTTGCATTTGGAGGATCCTTTAAAATATAACTCTTTTCCATTGCTGTAATGGCAACCGTAAAGATTGTAAAAAAGGTAAAGAAGTGTCTTAAGTAAAGAGAGCCAAAATCATTGACTTCACCACTGTTCCAAATCCCACAGTTCTCTGATAGCAAACACACAATTTGGACTAGGAACTTACAGAAATTATATCAAATAATTGTAAACCAAGAACTTTTAGAAAATAAATAACTACACATTACATTATCAGCAGGTTTAAGTCACTTAATTACACTACCAAGTGAGTTGAAAGTTATCCAGTCTAAAGTATCATGAGCAAGTGAAGGGGAAAAACAGATGTCTGTTTACAGCAAAATGTTTTCTCAGCTTGCATTTTTTATCACAGACAGATGGTGGAATTCTGTGGGTAAGTCAGCATGGGATCAGTTTTGAAGAAACAACTTCATGAGTGCTTGTAGCTCTTGCAGTGGATGATATGAGGAGAGGTAACATCTGATGTGTATGTCATATCACCAAATCTGACATCCGGTCATGAAAAAGCACTGGCAACACAGTCAGTAAAATAAACACCAATGAAATAAACACACAGTGAAAAAGAGTTAAATACAGATGGAGCTGATTTGTTATATAAAATACCTTTTAGCTATTCCTTCTTCTAGAAGTTTTACAACTTGCTTGTAGTCTGTAACTAAATGCTGAGTCAAACCTGCCAAAAATTTAAAAAGAGTTAAACACTTTGCTTTCTCAGGAAGTTTCATGCAGTTTATCCAACAATTTACCCATCATCAGGAGAATAAGGATGTTCTGCTGAGATGACAGTCTCTCAACTAGAGTAAACTATAAGTAGTCTCTCAACTAGAGTAAATTTTATTAAAAAACCACAACTATTTCACTTTTTTAAAAAATAAGTAAAAAATTCTAGTTCATCCTTCAGATGCAGTGACATTAGTGTAAAAAGTGCCTCATACCTTCAAAGAGCAGAACTTTTCCATCTGCACAACAATGGTACTTAAAAAACATTCTAACTCTAACTCCATAATAAATTCCAGCTATGTCACTGCTACTACTTGGGTACAGATCCTGTAAAGGAGATTTTGGCCATTGTCCCTGGATGATGGCTCTGATCATGCAACTACTAGAATTGGAACCAACCCCTCAGAATATTTACCGTTTACTTAATTAGCAAGTAACTTAACTTTTCTTGTCTTTTACTTTCGGGGTTTTTTGATTGTTTTTTAAATTTGATTTTATTTTTAAGGAGGGGAAAAGGGAAATCGCTTTAAAGAAATGAAAGGAATTGCACATTCAGAGCCTATTGTGCTGGAGGGGTGGTGGTGACTGAGTGGGGCCCAGAGGAGGGCAGTGTGCTGCTGTGCTGTGGCACTGCCAGCTCCTGGCATAATGCAAACTCCAGCACATGTACCAAATTATCCTCAACAGGTTTGCATTTCCCATAAATCCAGTTTAATATACCTCATCACTGGGGGTTGTTTATCATTTGTACTCCAGTGACTCCTTAAAAAACACCTGAGTTGTGAAGCAAGTTTTTGTCATACAATAGCTAGCAAAACATGCCTGTGCAGAATGTTTTATCTCACAGCTGCAGTCCAGGGCAACTTCCTCTCCCTCCACAGATTTGGGTTTGGATTTTTTTACTACAGACCAAAAAAGTGTGGGTGAAGGAAAAGTACTGGAAAAAAAAATTTTATTTACTTGGATCAAGTAATTTATCTACTGCTAGAGTGTAAGTCAGGATTAATATGAAATTCAACAAGACTGAAACACGTATTTCTGATATTGTTAGAGTCTATCCTTTCATGAGATCAGTTTGCTTAACTTTAATGAAAGCAAGACCAAAGCCAAAGAAGAGAATCTACTTTAGTCCTTAATCAACTGAAACACATAAAGAAAAAAAAAAGATTTTTGGATCACCCACGCTTTAAAAAAAATGCAAAATGCAGTGTGCGTGCACGAAGACTTGCACACACACAAAGTATAGGATGATTTTCAAACAAAAGTATTTCTTCTGCTCTCTAATGTCTCTTTACAATACATTAATTCCAGAAGTCATCACATTTTCCATCTGAGAAAGAGGCACATTATTTTTCCAGCAGCACTGGGATCTTCAAAGCTCAAAATATGGAAACTATCATCCATTGTTTTCCCAGAACCCTTTTCAGGGTCTTATTTAACTGCATAAAAATCCCATTATGAAATGGAGGCAAGGAAGAAATTCTTACCTGCCTACACTTCCCTGAGCATTGGAATAGTGAATATAGCAGAGAGTTCAAAACAGTTAGTGTTTTAATAAGGTTAACGAAATATTTTAAATGTTGCTTGAAAAGAAATGATGAAGTGTTCTGTTGGCTGCCAGAAAAAGAAAGGTCATTTTCAAGTCCCACAGAAAGATCAAAAACACTTGCTTGTCTAGAAATCTTACTGCCTTGGAGTAAGAAAGGATCTCCCCAAGAAATCTGTCTCAGAGTAATAAAATAGATTGCATCATTTCCTGATTTAAGAGAGGCTGATTCCTTAACAGTGCAACCATCTGTGAGGGAGAAGTTTGAAACGATTCCAATCCAAAGCACTGAAACACTCTCAGCATTTTAAAGGCTACAATTTCCCCAGCCTTCAGGTGAAAAAATGATAGGCTGGAAATCATTTAAAATACTCCGTGTTCAGAGCTGGGACTTCCTGACTGGACTTACAAATGGAAAATGCATTGCCCAGAGCATTTAAGCGTCCTTAAAGGGATTAAGTTTTCTGATTTCCCCCTCTGTCTGTTCTTCATCCACTAGTAACTGTACTCTGGATGTCACTGACACCAAACACACAACTAAAACTAATGGTACACTGAGGAGCTCCTGGTAAAAGTCAGTAAACCTTAAAATTGCTGATTGCTTGCAAGAAGTAAGATGCAAATACAAATGCTAGTGGTTAGCTGGCTTGATCTACAGAAAACAATGGAAAATTTCTGAGCTTTGATGATATTTACCAATTTAATTGCTCACAGACATTAAATTGCCTGGAAGAGAAACACCAAAATAAGCTCTCTTCCTTCTAGTAAACTTGCTGACAGTTTTGATCTCAGCTGTCTAGCTATTGGACATCATATTCTTGCACTCTGATCCTGCACAGAGAGACTACATACAAAATTGCAAGGACTACTTCAGCACGTGGAAGGTCTTCATGCAGAGCTCAGCATTTTTTGATTGCAGCAATACATTAGTGCAGTTGAGAAGGACATTTTGTGCCAGTGTTGTGAACCTCTTCCCAAGAGGTTTTCTTGAATCTGATCTTATTAAAAAAAATCAAGCTGCCTGTACTTCTTACTTGCATTCAAGTCACTGCTGCTTATTTTTGATGTGAGCTAATGAATGCAGTTCCATCACACTTTATTAGTCCCTCTCCTCAACAGAAACCAGGGCTGTCTCAAGTAAAGCAAACTGTCACAGTTCTCAATTGCATAGACTGCATAGGCAAATTTATTAATATATATTTGTATACATATGTCTAAACAAAAGAACTGTTATCTGTTACCCTAAGCCACTGACTCATCAGTCTGAAATCACTTCTGTTCCCATGGTCTCACAGCAGCATCATAATTAGACCCCACGATGCCTTCAGCAGAGAAATTACTTCATTTGTCATGCATGTGATCAATTTTTTTAAAAAATGTGAATCACACCATTGAAAATAAATTTTTTCTTACAGGCATTAACACAATGATTTTTTAGGCTGTCATAACATCCAGAGGGAGAGAATCTTCTAAAATAAATTATAGAAACTGAATTTACAACTGCGGCCAAAAATGGCAAATATTGTTTAATCTTTTGCCTTTATCTGTTCCTCTTACTCTACAAAATCTAATCAACTGGGAACTTTTATGGCATATTTCAGAATTCTAGCATAAAACTGTCCCACTCAAAAATTCCAGTTTTGTCCAAGTATAAAATCCTTATTCAAAATGTGTAAATTTAAAAAAGAACAATAAAAACAAACAAAAAACCCCAACCCCCCACAACAACAACAACAGAAAAAGCCACTACAGAACTGAAAAAAGTGACAGAATAGGCCTGGAAGGCTCCAGATGAAGACAAAATAGTGACAAAAGGCAAGGCAGCCCATTGGCAGAAGCTACAACTTTATTTTCTTTTAAAACAGGGAAACCCCATTATATGCAGCCAAGGAATCACTGGAGATATAATGCCTGAGAAAAGGGATGGAAATTGCCAAGGAAGGAAGCGATTTAAAGACCTTTTCTTGTGTGGTGAATGAGCAGCTGCTGAAAGAAAATAATTAGTATCTGTACTCCAAGAATGAAGTTCTCCAATAACAAGCAGGTAGAAAAAGAATCTTGGAAAGCCTTCAATAAAAGTCAAATGTCTATGAATCTACTTTCCAAAGAATTATAAGTTTGCCATACTAATGAGACCATCAATTCATCTATTTTACAAGTCTCCTTAAAACAGGATACTGATGTGCTGGGAAAGCGCAGCTGAAACAACCAGAATGTCAGATAGGCTCTTGTGTACAGGACCATGAAATTTCAATACTTTGCAAATGCTGATTTCATATTTTGAGAGGAGGAATTGGTAACAACCATTGGTTGTTAGATGCACTGTGGCCAGCACAGCAGGTGTCCAAGGAATCAGAGCTGGGCTCCATTCAATCACACAGTCAAGGCACTCTGCCTGTTGTCACATCTTGCTCTGATCTCTGAAGGGATGATACCAGGCTGATGTGTAATGCCATAATAAAGAAAAACAGAGAGACAAGGGAACCAGGGAGAACAAGAGAAATTCACTAAAGAAACAGAGACAAGAACTCTATTTAGAAGCCAGGACCAATCAGTATTTGCTCTGCTGTGACAGGACCCATGAAACTCTATGTGATATGCATTTTGTGTACTAAGTGCACACCCAAGGTGTTACTACCCACTTGGTGGTCAGCCAAGCAATTGCAGAGTCAGTGATACCAGAGGCTACTATGGAATTTTGTCCACTAGATATGAGGCAAGATGAAAAGGAAATGTACACATTTACTTTCTAAACAAACCCCAAAGTTTTAGCCTTCTGATCGCCACCGTAAAGTTACTCTGTATGATTTTACACTGGTGCACAGATTTTGAGATGTGACTTTTATCAGCTCTCAGCCAGATACATGGCAATGTAGCCAATCAATTTACAAAATACCAAAGGCCAAACTGCACTTCATAGCTGTATGAGACCCTGATGTGAAAGCACCAATCAAAACTGAAAATAAACTGGAAGTAGAAAAACAATGAGAGAGAAGGTAAGAAATAAAGGAAGAAAGACAACTGAGATGGGAAAGAATATGTTTTCATTTTTCATTTGTTCTCTGTCACAGGATTTGAAAGCTATAATTTACTAGAAAACAAAAAGCCACCTAAGGAGCAGCTGTTACATGTTTTGGATACCACAATACAGGAAAGATACAAAGCTATTAGAGAGCATCCAAAGGAAGGCTATCAGGATGGTAAACGTCTGGAGGAGAAGCTGTAGAAGGAGCAGCTCAGGTCACTTGGTCTGTTAAGCCTAGAGGAGACTGAGGGGAGACCTCAGTGCATTCTGCAGCTCCTTGTGAGGGGAAGAGGAGGGGCAGACACTGATCTCTTCTCTGTGCTGACCAGTGACAGGACTCGAGGGAACAGCATGGAGCTGTGTCACGGGAAGGTTTGATTAGATATTAGCAGAAGATTTTTCACCCAGAGGGTGGTTGGGCACTGGAAGAGGCTCCCTAGAGAAGGGCTCACAGCAACAAGCCTGACAGAGTTCAAGAGTTTGGACAATAATCTCAGGCACATGGCGTGATTCTTGAGGATGGTGCTGTGCAGGGCCAGGGGTTGGACTCTGATGACCCTTAAGGGTACCTTCAACTTAGGGTATTCTGTGATTCTGTAATTCTATGAATTTAAAAGCCTGGGATGTTTTTAATCATATAATGTACTTACATTACCCATACTGTGCTTTTTCAGTGTAATGAAGGAAAATCAAGCTTATTAGGCTCTCATTTGAGTGAGATTTTCATTGCTTCTCATGGCCTGCCCTACAACATAAAACAATTGAATTGAACTACTCTTTTATCTTTTTTTTTTGTTTGTTTTTTTGTTTGTTTGTCTGTTTGTTTTTTTTTTTGTTTGTTTGTTTTTAAGTGTATTTTCTGCTTTCATACCTTCTGCCAAGGTATGAAACTGGTATGAAGGCTTGTCTGGAGAACCCATTTAGAGCTGGTGTCGGTGGATTACTTGATTAATATTTCTTTAAAATAAAAGAAAGCCAAACACTATGAATCCCATATGACCTATGCCTGGAAAGGCAAAAAATGCAGGATATCCAGCCTGACAAATAACAGAGGCAAAGCTTTCAGCATACAACAGTTGGTCATATAACAAGAAAAACATTTGAGAAAAGTAACTATTGAAGAGCAGAAGCAATTATGATCACTGCCGGAATATATGCCAAGATACAAACACACCTGCCACACATTTACTTGCAGTTCTGATGCTAATTGTGAAGCCCACTCTCACCTTGTACATACGGTCCTGTTTCTGGGTGTTCTCGCACTCGAAGTGTGTAAGGTTTCTTCCGGTCTGACTGTTTTAACAAGTCTCTGACACGCTCATTATAGATTTCAAGAAAACTGAAAAGTAAAAAAGGAAAGTTAAATGCACTCAGAAATAAAACAAAAGGAGAAAGTGTATATTTAGACAATGTAACTGACTCTTACATAGATTTGCACTCTAGTGGGCTCAAATCCCCAGATTTCCAAACATAATGCTTTATTAGATCCAAGGGAATGATGAATAAAAACAGAATGTAGGATTATGGCTCAAATTTAGGAGTTAAACAAAGGAAGCAAATTTTCTCTGCATTCCTATTTCAGCTGTTTATACAGAAGTGAACAGACAGCATCCAAAAAACTATACTTAGATGGAAAACTAAACCAAATACTTTCTTGTGTTTCCTCTGTGTTCTCTCCCTTGCTCCAAAACTATCATCTAAGAAAACAGAAACAAACTATTCTTTTCTTTGTTTTATCACAGGAATATGTTATTAAAAGCTTTCACATCATTGTCCAAAACAGTGACACACTTACCTGACCTTTACCCTGCACGATGCCGTCTGGTCTGAGTAATCACCCTTCCTTGAGAAGAGGCCCTTCACAAACCAGAAGTTTATGACAATTTAGAATACATTAAGAAAATCTAACTGCTTAAACAAATGTAAGTGAAGAAAAAAATATACCTCACATATACGAGGTGTCAGCCCAATGGATGCCTTCAAATAATAAACAGAAAAAAATTAAACAGCATATTTGCTAACACTCATGCAAAATGTATTTTAAAATAGAAGCTAAGTTATAAGAAAAAGACAGAATCATAGTGCAGTAATAACTGTATGGTGGATTGCAACACAAACAGCATTGGAGTGTAGTTCAGGACAGCATGGCTATTTCTAGGAAAAGTAATTTTAGGGCAATATACATAGCATCAACAAGAAGGTTAGAGGCTTGGGTTAAATCCAAAAGCTGTTTGATGTAAAGATACTGCATAGTCTATCAGAGGTGTTGCAGTTTAGATGAAGCTAGGTCAACACTGAAACTAGCCTGACTGGTCATGAATATTCTGGGTTTTTCCTTATTCTACTTTTATTTCTTTACGCTGTGGCATTACAGAGGAGGCTTGGAACAGCATTATGCTCTAGATTTATAAATTTTGTCTCTCAGAGAGAACAGTATATGGGGCTGCTAACAATACCAAAACTAGGTGATTTAAATTTTGCGCCCAAACAATCTAGACAGCACTGAAGTAACAGTGTGGTTTTGTGTGATGAATTCTTCTTATGGTTGCTCACACTTTAGTGACTGCAGTGCCAACACACCCTGGGAAAGATACCAGGGCTTAGGTGGATTCTGCTTGCTGAATAGCATGAAAGAAAGAAGGCTTGAAATTGTGTTAAGGGAAGAAAATCCAAGTTCAACAAGTGGACCTGCATGGACAAAATTTCAGTTTATACCAAAGACTTGCTGGAACACTGTTTCACAGTGAATATTGCTAATAAAGAGATTAAAGCAGAATTCTACTAGAGAAAGAAGTTATTTTTTAAGCAAGAAATCTCTTAGAAGCACAGCATCCAGAAATTTCTGTGAAAATAATGATATTTTCAAGATGGGGCCATTCTGAATTGCTAAGGTATTTTCAAAATAGTGTAATACAAATTTCTAGTTTGTCACCTATTAACCCCAACTGTAACAGTTCTTCAGGCTTTCATGGCATAAAGCTTGATTTTGCATAAAATTAATAGTGAATCTGGTAATGATTTAACAAAACCAGATTGTTGATGTCTATGGAGAAAATAAATTACTCTAAACTCT
This sequence comes from Grantiella picta, assembly GCA_013397955.1. Classification (NCBI taxonomy): domain Eukaryota; kingdom Metazoa; phylum Chordata; class Aves; order Passeriformes; family Meliphagidae; genus Grantiella; species Grantiella picta. The sequence goes on from VZRM01000661.1 coordinate 421,884, forward strand.
TGTCAAAAGAACAATCTATACTAGAAAAGGCTTTTTCCTGTCTTTGGGGTTTAAACACATTTGGTCCTTATTTCACCTTGAAAACTGAATCCCATGGATATAGGAAATACTGGTCCACTTATGCAAACTACTAATTTATTTTTCTTCCTTTTAAGCAGCATGTTTCACCAAGAGCTAAAAATATTCATAGATAACACTCAAATTGCCTCGTGATGCAGCAAAACACAGGAAATCATCGTCTGACTCCATCAACCCAAGCAGCAAGATTGAATTGCACTTTAGGGGATGCCTAGTACACAAACTAAAAATGTAACAGCTTCTGCAAATTTATTGAAATCAATGTCAAAACTGCAAGTGAAGTACTTTTCACAGGCCAAATATTCCAAGTAAACAATCAAGCCTGTTACAAAACTATTACTGTAAATTGTATCCAGTTTTATTCGTGAAAGCAACTTAATTTCAGCATAGTTCAGACAGACAAAATATCGCATAGGAATGAATACTTTGTATTATCTTGGGCTACAGTTTCTAAAACCCAGAACTATCCTGGTGTATTGGGTTTTTTTGTCCTCTAACTTGGTAATAAGATTCATACGTAGTTAGATTATCTTACAATAAATATTTCAATTACACCATACTTTCTAATATTTTTACCTGATACTCTATTTGTACCTAAATGTAAAGGCTCACATTTTACACATTTAAATACCAAATAAAATATATATAAGCATTCTGCTCAGCAAGCAGCACAACCACAGTTTAAAAAGAAAGTGATGTTTCTGCTAGACAGCCTGCCCTCAGCTCACAGCTTAAAATGAATGGCGTAACTCACAGGTGTTCCCATCATTGTGTAAGTTTTTCCTGAACCTGTCTGTCCGTATGCAAAGAGGCAGATGTTGTATCCTCTAAAGGCACCAGACAACACAGAAGTGCCAAGGTCCTGGAAAACCTGAAAAAACCAAGAGAAATACAACAGTCCATGAACAATATGTCTCCCTGTAAACACTTGGCATTACTTCAGATCTTACTGCTTTAATAACTCCACGGCAACAAGGATCTTCACAGCACTTGTCTTTAACTTTTATCAGACTCCATGTTAAGTGCTCAGCACTCACTTTCCATATCTTCCTTAAATACTGGTATGCCCAGCACAGTGCTGACAAGGAGCAGTAGTGTCCAAATGCTTCCCTGCTGCTATCTCTTAGTTTATATTCAGACTATATGAATTCTTGAGAATCTTCCCTATCCCAGGTTTTTACAGTTCTCATCATAAACCTGACAGAAAGGCATGATCAAGGCTCTTGGATGCAATGACATTAATTTGGGTTGAGAATTGCAGGTGAGAATCAAAGCAAAGTTTAACAATGCTAATCAAGGCCACCTGGACATTGCAGCTGGTATTTTAGAACAACAGCATTTTACTTCTGTCTCTGTTGTTGAAACTTTTGTATGACATTGTGCAAATCATTTGACATTTCCATGGTTCAACTTTCCTATAGATAAAGTAGGAATAATCCTACTTATCCATTAGAAGAAAGTTGTGGGCTGCTCTCACTAGTGTTCATAGAACTCCTTGCAATTTTAGAACACGCATAGCAATTTAAGCGAACTGTGCAAATTATTGGGCATGCCCTCTCTCCGAGAGTACCTCGGACTCTCTGAAAGAAGAGCCTCTAACTCCAAAATCTCAGAGATGTTACATTTACTCTCTATTAAATACACATGGCTACTCACTTTCACTCAAATATGTTTCAAACCAGACCTTTTGAATTAGGCCTTGAGAGAAGACATATAAGCACAACCAGATACTCTGAAAGCAGTGACATAACCCTAGGATGGTAATGCAGCAGAATTTTAAAAAATTGTTTACTAAACTTCTGTTAAAAGTTAATTTATACTGTTTTGTTTTTGTTCTTTCTGGTAAATTACTCTCTCTCCTTTTGTGAGGATAAATTACAATTAATTTAATTGGATAAAGTCTCAATTTAGACAGAAAAGCCTCTTTGTTTTAGTGTACTGCAGTAAAAATGGAGAAGTGAAGCAAAACAATGAATTTATTACTTGCTTAAAAATGGAGTAATTGAAATCAAAGCTTTTTCTAATATCAGAGGCATTAGTCCAAATATCCATCAGCAATAACAGCTGCAGATCATACAAAAAGTCCTATAATTAATCATTCTGTGCATATGTACTAACATATTTTATTATATAATAAATTGAATACCAGATTTTGTTTATCATGAGAGGGGGGAGGGGGTGGGGAGATGATTCTTCTGGGATTCTTCCAAGTCTCACACTTGAAATGAAACTTCAGGATGATGAGGTTTTTCGAGGAACATGAGTTGGCAATGGCTTCCTGCAGAGAATACACCATTTGGCTGAGACAGTGCTGTCTTCCCTGCATGGCTGCTCTGCATGATTGGCATTGCTCATTTTGTTCCATGCAAGAATGACTCTTTCATCAAAGCCCTAACTGGCTTTGCCATGTCTGTTCCCTGCGCTTGCCCAGCTGTATGTGGTCCATATCCCACGGTGATCTGTGAAATATTCTACAACTCATGACTTGTCAACAGTCCCAGTAGTGGAAAAAACCCATGCCTTTTTGAAGAACTTATGAGAGGGCATTAAGACAACAGTCAAATTATCATAATTGAGTTAATGCTACTTAAAACTGGAGGCTAGAAAGATTGACTACATATTTTCTTTGACATACAAATGTATTAGAGGTCAAATGAATGTGCCACTCTGCAAACAACCTCTGAAACTCTTTTGGAAATCAAAAATCATGAAGTATAAACTGAAGTCACATGGAACACAATGTAAATCCTCAACAAAAATTTGCACTTAGTATCAGGCCATCCCCGGCAAGAAAATCAGGATTTATCACTCAATTCAAAAGAAAACAAAATTTGATAACACAGAACAAACTGACACGTGGTTTTGGGTTGCTTCTTCAAGAATACTTGGGAATTTTAACTTTTCCACACAGATAATTTTTAAAATGACATATTAAGAATATTAATTGGAAATGCACCTTGTCTTACCAAAAGATAAAAAAAACTGGATGAGTCCATGAGATTTCAAAGGAAGAAAACCAGCTATCCAAAGAAAGAGTGATAACCGAGTGACAGAATACATTTCTTCTCCCTGTTGCATGAACTTTTATAAAAAGAGTTTCACAATACTAAAGTAGCAAAACTCTTCCTTTTTAGAAATTGGGAACATGCTTTGCAATTATGTTTGTGGGTAATAACAACCTTTTTCACTATGAGAAGAATTATAAGAGGGGAGCAATAATCTGTTCTGATCCTTTCCCATTTGAGCAGCACAACCAGAAATCTCTCAGCTCTCCTTTGCTAGCTTAAAAGTCAAAGTTTATAGTGGGTTTTTTATATCTTTCTTAAATAATGAGTTTTCAAGATACTGAGAAATACCTTATTTATTGGCCTGAGATTATATCATATTTTATCACATTAGACCTGCATGCCTGTGTATAAATAGGCATTAGCAGACAAATGACTATATTTTTTTTTCTGGAATATATTTTGTCCTAACGCTAAGAAGTAAAACATGGTGGAGCATATGCTGTTACTCACCATAAGTGAATGAATTTTCAGATATTCTTTGTTAACAGTGATGATTTGGGACTTTAGTTTACACTGAAATTTTTGCTTGGATATGAAAAGTGTGAAGCTTTTTATTTTCAAATTCTTTTTTAAATGGCCAATTTATTTATGAAACAAGTTTTAGCATATTCTGTTTCTCCCAACTGCCTCTGCATATTATAAAGACTTTTTTCTTTCATATTCTTTGACTTCTTAGTTATTATCAAACCAATGGCCTGCAGATAACCCCTTGAATCTATAAGCTCTCTGTGACACGCACAAAGACAGACACAAGTGTGTTGACTGTCAGTTTCTCTTTTGTTCCTCCAAAAGTTTGGAGATAATTAAACTCTTCTTTAATGCATGTGATTCAAACTAATCCTACTGACTTTGTAACACGAGGCTCAGTTAATGTCAGTACCTTTGACTTTTCTTTGAATTACTATGCATTGAATAGACTCACAACTAGGACAGCTGATGACAACAAATATATATTTTACACAGTAAGTGGAATGAACTATCTTTGTTCTCTGATTGTGTCCCTCTTAGGCTAATAAATGCTTTAATTTTGAAGATAATGGGGTCATTCTATCAGAAATTAAGGTTTGGCAATATAAATTTCCTGAGCACAAAACTTTCCTCTCTTAATCCAATTGCAGCATGAATTGCAAAAGGAAAGAAAAAGCAATTGCTTTCAATTACGCTAAATTGTCTGTTATGCTTTGGGGTTTAATAATTTGGAAAATTTAAAGTTTTTCCAAGTCAGTCAAGCCAAGTCTCAGAGTCACATGAAAGAAAAATCCAGTAAACTTCCAGGGACAGCATGTAATGCCAAGTTTGCAAATGGAAGGGATCAATATTGATAAATAAGCATTATCTGGCACTTAGGGATTTTTTTTCCTAAGTAATTTCTGGAAAATAATACTTTCATTTAGCTTTCAGAACAATTAACAAGGGAGGACTGACTGTGAAGCACAAGAAAAGGGAGGAGAAAGCAGAAGGAGGAAGCTACAACTTCCAGGAGCAACAAGTTAATTGAATAGTTTATCAAGTCGTATATGTACATTATCTGTTTTCTTATTTGCCAGTGTCTGAAATGGTCAATGTATAATAGTAACATTAGGAAACTAAACCAAGCTTGGAAACTTCAAGACAGTTTATTTGGTCAAGCCAAAAAACAGCAATAAAAAAAGGATTTTTGAATAAATAAAATTTCTACTTGTTACAGGCATAGTCTACAAGCATCACCATTGACAACTCATTGAAAGCAATCCAGTTTTACAGTAAAACATTAGGCTAAAGTTAGAATGCTAAGACCAGGACCAAAATCAAAAGACAATTACCTTCTTGCACAGCAAAATTTTAAAAAAACCTATAAAGTACCACAGTTTAATGAAAGTGGAAAAGACTAAACTGAAGAAAGACACACAGCCAACAGCTACTTTTCACCATGGAACCAACAAATAACTTTATAAATGCTGACAAAACTCAACGGCCTGATTTCCATTAAAGATTTGCCATGCAAACAAGAAAACAGAAAACGTCCTCATCAGTAGACCCATTATCAATATAATTGCAGCAGATGCAGCTATAAAATGGCGTTAGTATGAAAAAGGTGTTGTTATTTACTATACAAACAAAATCAGTCTCAGCCAATAGGTCAGAGCAGTTTGAGCAACTGCATCAAGAGGCCTAAGAGGCTCCGTCCTGCAGGATCTGCTGGCCACACTCTCTACTATGAAGTACAGATGTGCTGCACCTCCTATTTGGTGTGTTTTCCTTCCAAAGTCATGCCCCCCTCAAGCTGTTGCTGTGAGGGTGACAACTAAATTCTGTTTAATTAAATTTCTGCTGCATTGCAAATGTAGCATCCAAGACTCAGATTTAAGGTGAAAAAAAATTTCATTAAATGGAATTATGCAGAACCCAAGCAATTCCTGCCAAAATAACGAAAGCCTTCATCCCACAACCTTCACAAACCCCTCAAATTTAATTTACATAAAGAGGCAGAAAGAGAATGCAAGGAAAGAATACATAAAAACAAATCTAGGAGGTTATTCCAATAATGCAAGGCTTTTTCTGCACGTGTTTTCTCTTAACGGATATTAAACAAATGTCAGCCGAAGGGCTTTCTGTACATGGCCAGAGAAAGCACAAGCAAAGGGAAGCACATTATGCTGATCAGTTGCACAGAACCCTCGACTGTGACATTTGGATTACTTCAGCAACATTACTCCTTGGTTTGAATGGGATAAAGTGGAAGGGGGGAAGGCATCGGTTGGTTAGTTTAGGAACGTTTTTCTGTCTTAACAAGAGGCCACAGCTTCACAACCAGGATTATTTCTTTTCCTTCTCTCTGTCCTGCCTTTTCAGTTTCTTTTTCCCAGTGCAACCGGAAGCAGGGCAGTGAAAAGCTTCTCTCCAGCTGAAGGAGCTTGGCCCGTGGCAGAGGCATTTGGACCAGACCTTAAGAGACAGTTCTGTTCTTGGCTCTGCCAACAGACTTCCTGTGTGTCCTTAAATCCCTTTGTGCTTTAATTCTCCCTGTGAGAGACAACAAGGATTTCTTTGTTCATCTTATCAGATGTAATTTTTTTCAGGTGGAAAAACTGTCTGCTCTGTGTGGTAATTTACATACACACACTACATTCAACAGCAGGAAAGTTGAAGCTCAATTAACGTATTAAGGTGAAATCATAAAATTGAAATACTAGAAAAAGTCACAGATAATATGTGACAAATCTATTGTTCCTCTGCGGGGTTAGGAGGGGAAATATTGGATTCTGATTAGGCTGAGTGGTAGCTTTACATTCCTGCCATTTTATTGCTGAATTATATAATCACGAAAACATGCCTTATTCACTCATTAAAAAAACCTCTCATTTTGAAAAAGGAAAAAATCTGTGCTTATCACATCAGTCTAATTTATAAATGTTGTGATAGAACCTGAACTTCTGAAAGTTCTAAACTGCTTCACCACCAAGGACACAACTCCATGCTCTACTTCCTTTTTTTTCTTTTCTCTTTTATAAAATTGCTGGTATTCTACTGTAAACATCAGCTTGTGTATTTTCATCTACCTGTACAAAACCACAGACCTCTCTTATCTCTTTTCCTTTCCAACAGGGATTTCTATAATGTTATCACTGCTTTATAGAAGAGTAATTTTTATGTAATGGCCATACAACCCAAACCCCACAGTACTTGACACTACATCAATACTGATTTAGCTCAGTCCCGCTGTGTTGGTCATAATAAAGCTTTCTACACTGAAAAACACCTGAAAATTTTTGGCTTTATTAATGAACTCTTTAAGATTCACACATAACATTTTGTGGTTTTGGAGTCCTTAAAACTAGACAGAAACTTCAGTAAGCATCCTTAGGGAAAGGAAGGAGAAAATCAGAAGTAAATAGCTAGCTATACACAACCCGCAACACTGTCTACAAAACACTTAACGAGCAGATCAGCAACTAAGTGGTTTCATTGCTCTGTCTCAATAACCTGGTACTGAAGGTTTGAATGCTGCTTTACTGTTTGTTGGGTTGGAGGTCAGAGGTACATATTTAATTTAATTTAACATATTTAATTTCTGTGCTGTGCATCTTCACCAGTAGAACAGTAACACTGTGACTGACACCAGTGCCAGCAATATGCCATGAAGGAAAATTTTTCCTGAGTGAATTCTGGGCTAGACCATTCAATAATGGAACCATGGGGGAAGCTAAAATTTTCAGCTTTTCTGAAGGCCTAGCAAAGGCTAATGTCACAGCTGGAAGAAGAAACATAATATTTTCTACAGTCACACTGTTTTACAGCACCAGGGCCAGATGTTTTAGACATCCCATTCCTCTGCCTCAGATATTACTTCATGCCAGAAAAATAATGTAAGTTGTCACTTTAAAGATGATACCATCATTATCTATGCCTGAATGACTAAAAAAAACAAAACAACAAACCCAAAACAACCACCAAAAAAACCCCAAAACAAAACGGCAGAGCAGTTTTACTGATATCCTCTTAAAATGAACAAAATAAATACTGTGAGAGTTGTTAGTTAAGTAGTTTTTGTATACTAAGTGATATCTCTCTTGCAATGAAGAGAGCAAGGAATAAATAATGGATTACAATGAAGTTATAAATATCCTGCACTTTCTCCCACCACCACTAATTCTTGGCTAGGATCCCAGGTCATTAGTGGATGTCTGTGATTCCATGTGAAAGGAAAGTAAAGAAAAACAACATAAAAATACTAATTTTTTGTACAAGACAGCAGAGATAAATATAAATTCTCATCTGTGTCTGAAAATAACTGCCCCTGAATTTTGTGAGAAGACTGAGGATGAAGATGGAAAAAAGATTGTTCATTGACTTTATTAAAGGAGGCAGAAGGAAAAAGTAGTGATCCAAATGTTTCAGTAATTCAGTAAGGGCTAACAATTATTTGCAATACTCAGACAACAGCACAATGACACTATCAAGACAGATTTCTGCTTTTTTTTGCCCTTCAGCTGGAAATGGGTATTCTCTTTTCATGTGTCATCTAACTCAAGCTGATATTTTTGCTATTAGATCACGAGCTCTTAAAATTATAACACTGGAAAACAATTCTTAAGCCTTTAAAATACACTTTCCTAGCAATAAGCTCATTTTTTCACCTTCATACAAGAGACCACAATAAAGTAAAAATTAAGTGAAAGAGATGACAAGACATTGAAAACAGTTACCTGTATCAACAATTATTTTAAAATGACAGCAGAAATTCTATAACGCATATTGTCTTTCTAAAACTATCACCAATGGCTGAATTTCAATGGTTCTCAAAACCAATAGGATTCACTTCATGCTTCTACAAGTAAATTTCCTGTATTTGGCATTATTTAATCTGGGGGAACCTTGCAAGTGTTCATGGAACTCCCTAGTGCTTGGTAGGGATATAGTGCTTAACTGTACCTCAAATTTCTGTTATTGCAACTATGAGCTTACTGGAACCACAACTTAAAAAGGAAATAAAACAAAAAATGGTTTGGAGCAGTACAAGATCCTCCTAAAGCTGTACAAGTCCCTTCTAAATTTGTATGGTTTTAGCAGTTTCCAGGAGAACCCAAACAACATGAGGTAATTTAAGGTGACTAATGAGTTCATAGAGAGAGCACTTGGCATCTTATTCTCAACAATATATTAAGAATTAAGTTTGACAGGGGTAGTGGTTCAGTAAATTGTTCAGTAAATTTCTGTTCTTTCACAAGGTCATTGGGCTCTGTTCATTTCCAGTTTACAAGGCCTAGGTGCTGCATATTAACAGTCAAAGCTGCAATGAACAGCCACAGCTCACCTAACTAGAAATGTTACATTTTAAAAAAGCTGCAGAGTATCAGTTGCTTTTCTTTGGCTCTCCTAAGGGCAGAAGTTACTTAGGTTGGACAGATGTTCTTTTCTTCCCCACTCACTTCATACCACACCAGTCTCAAAACTGGGCAAGGCATACTATGAAGGTAGTTCAATAGTTCATACTGTGTTTAACTAGACAGAAAGTGAAAAGTAAGATGGTTTACATAATCTGTAAAATTTCTAAAAAGTATCTGTAAAATATAGAAAAACTCAACCATCCCAATACTCCCATAAAGCAGAAGATAACACCATAAATTTTCAAAAATTAAAACATGCAGATCTTCTAAAAATCAGTAAAAAACCCCAGGCATCAGAACCAGGGAACCTCCATGTCCCAATTAAGGTCACATACTTCTGTGTCATTACAAGCCCAGTAATAAACCAAATTGTTGGTATTACCGAGATGAACAAAGACCCTTTGGCAAGCTGTCAAAAAAACCAACCAAACAAACAACCAAAACCACAATATTATGGCAAGGCATTGCCTGTGAAGAAAATACTGGAGTTTCCCTCTCAGACATGATGTTTTCTGGGGTTTAAAGAAATTTAAAAAAAAAAAAAAAAGCTTTTAAAATATCCAGAGGAACGCATATGATTGTCTAAGAAAACCAGCATTTTTCCCCGTAACTAATAAAATACATTAAGAGGTTGTTTCACAGAAAAATGAGACAGAAGAAATTTCATCAGCACTGAAGCATTGAAAGCTCCTGAAGATGCATTAAATTTTATTCTTTTTCAAATTAAGATTTTATGCTATGCAGCACACTAAAATGGGCAAGAAATGAGCAAGCAACAGGCAGAGGCAGAGAGCTAAAGGTTCAGAAAATGTATTTACAAAGGATTGAAATGCAGGCCATTAATGCATTTGCAGAATTTAAGTAACTAACTACCCTTCTACATATACTTTTAAACTTGTTGGTACCATAGTCTGTAGTGAGGCATAGATTTTGTCATTTATGGTTTGTAATTTAACTGTCATTTCTGTCCCAATATAAGTTTATTGTATTGAACATACATTAAATTAATGCATTTTAAACACATGTCCCTTAACTCTTTTTTAATACAAGCATCTTATGATAAACTGATTCAGGTTCACATAAAATCTCAGGATGTTCTGAAATTTGACAAACCATTAATCTGTATTTCTATTTCCATTATTTTCTCTTTTAAGTAGAGAACAGTTGCATCATTGGCTTAGCTAGAAATTCAGTTACTAGAGAATATTGTTTCTGTTTCAAAAGAGCATTGAATATAATGACCCCATGTTGAAGCTGATGGGTGATTTCCAGACAGCTGTGCTGTTTAAGATGACCATCCATCCCCTGGGGATTCAGCACAGGCTTCTCTCTTTCCACTGTAATGACTTCAGCAGAAATACTGTATGTTTCTTACATTCAAGATCTGTATGCTCTGCTCTCAAAGCAAAAAAAAACGCCACAGCATCTGCAAATTCTTTAAAAATGGCTGCCTGCTTTGATCAAAGCTGCCCAAACACATCAAAGTAGCCCAGCACACTGTACAATTTAAAGCATTTCACTTCTAACACTTCTTCTTTTTATTAATTCCTCAGTCACTTTGAAAAAGTCAAAGCCTGACTTGAAAAAGATTTTTAAAAGCATACTGTTAAAATATAAATCTATGTGTATCATTGTTCCCTCTATTTCTGTTATCAAATAATTTCTCTCCCTGAATCTTTTTGCTCATTTTTAGAAATTTATCTATTAAGCGGAGTCTGGCTGCAAGAGGGGCTACAGATACTTTGCCAACAGTATCAGCCCCAGAAGAACATTACAATGTGCATGCTGCTAGTTATCTTGTGGACAGCATATTAAAAAAAAAAACCAAAAAAACAAACCAACAAAACCAAAAAAAACCCAGTTCTCGATTTCTTGATACTCAGTATGAAGCATAGCTGTGAAAACAAAGATGCCAAACGAATGCAGCAAACTTGAGTCCCCATAATTAACTCTGTACTTGTAGCTGGTAACAATTCTCCAGCCAGCTCCCATCCCCAGCAATTTAAACGAGCCCAGCCCACATGGCACAGAACAGCCCACATTCAGACTACCAAGCACTCAGCCTCCACAGCAGGGTGGCCACATGAAAACTGCTGGTCAGGAATGGTCATAGTCCCTGCCAGTTCCTGGGCTGTGCCTACAAATCATTACAAGAAGCATCAGCTGTCCCAGGCCAAGCAGCACCAGGAACCACTATGAGCTGCGGTGCTCATGGAATATTCCCTGGCATTATACAGATACAGCTTCAGTTGCTATGAGGAAAAAAAAAAATCAACAGGGTTAATAAAATGAGGGGCAAAAGGTAACTGTCTTATCAAGATGAACTTCTAATCTCTTTTGCTCCCTCTTTCAACTCAACATGCCAATGAAATTCAGTTGCAGAAAGACACTTGCATTCATTAATGGAATAGAAAAAGATTACATTCCGTATACCGTAATAAGCAATAAATTTATGCAAATAACATGCAGTAGGAAGTGAGACAATAAAAGCATTGTGGTGTACCAAGCAGACACAAACGCACAGAAATTATGTGAAGGAGAGCATGAAAAGCTGGAAGCAAGTTTCTACAATCCTCTGAAATCTTTATATATTCAGACAAAATGGATCTTCAAGGCATTGACAGCTCTTTTGAGTTTCTGCTGAATTTGAGTTTAAGTTAAAAATATAAAAAGCTACCTGAGCCCAGGCTTTAAATGATCTCATTCTCCACTCATAAAAATCAGAACAGTTGCTAATTTTCTGAATATGAGTTGAAAATTCAGTTTCAATTTCTTGGTTTAAAGCTGTAAGACAAATGAAAAATAACTAAGGGATATAGCAGTGTTAGCTGTCCAAAAAAAAAAAAAGTCAAAAAGGAACAAATAACAGCCTAAAATTGTGGCCTAGAACATTTCCCCATCATTAGAGAAATGATTTCTAGCTTTAAAATGCTAACTATCTCTGCCAAAGCCTTTCACTTTATTGGGTGCTGGAATATGAAAAAACCATCACTGCTTCAATGATAAATTCCTATCAACTCTCTCTCTAGATCTTTATCATGATTTAATTTTTTCCTCCTACTTCAAAAAGGCTATGAGAAAGGCTCTTCCTTGTAATAAAAAATGAAAGAAAGATCATAAAAAAGACAAAAGCAAGTAGGTTTCAGACCTTGCTTAGGTAATGAAAAGGACAGTGAATCCAGAGAGTCATATGTTTCAAAGCACAACTGGTGTTCTGTTAGGAAACAGGTTACAGCATGCTGCAATAAGAAATGTATTAGTCACTCATGAACTACACTGGCCATTCCTTTCAATCATTAAGAAACAGGATGCAACTAAGAGCATCAAAATAAGAGAGAGTGGGAAAAAATAGGGTAATGTGGCAAAATGATTATTGCGGTCTTTACTGTCCTGGTCATAGACTGTCCCAACAGGGCTTGGTTTCAAAGACTGTGAATCATTGCTCAGAGGTTTTTGAGTTCCAAAATCCATCAGGAACTCTCATTTTTCCACAGTGAGGATTACAACATGTATTACACATGAAGCTTTCAATGTCGTTCTAGCAAATAAAAGAAATTAGTTATTCCTAAATCAATGAGCAATTACTCAAATTCACTTTCTGCTATCATGAAAAGACACACTCAGTAAAACCTAACGAAAAATAAGATGTCTCCCTTTGTTCTGTTCCTCTCCAAAGCAATTGGCTCTTTCAAGGATGATGCAATACTGAAATCCAGTTTAAACATAGCATGAGAGATCTTTTAGTAAAATCAAGATCTAGACAAAACTTGCAGAAAATTTATGGACTCGGGAAACTTGAGCTATCAAAAGAAAAAGCACCAAGCAGTCTTGCACCAGTAATCTGGGTTCTTCTTTTTTGTCACAATCAGAAACTGCTTTGCCTGAAAAACCACAACTGAATGGAGATGTTAATTTTTCTTTTCACATAAAAAGTCTCAAGGGCAGACTTTTTTGTTGATTAAAAACAAAGCTGAATAGAGTCAACATGCTGAATAGAGTCAAGGTGCTCAGATACAGCCAAAATGATGATTCATGCAGTTTGTGTTCAAGGCCACACACAAACATCTCCCTCGGGAATATCATCTTAGTTAACAGAAAAATATAAAATTCAGCTATTACTGAAGATTAATAAAGAAAGTGAGCACAAATTTTCAAAAAAGCAAAGGGTTGCTTTTTGCTATAATATAAAGGAACAATTGCTGTTCATACCAAACACTTTAATAAAAAGTCAAACTGGACACATGCAAATTGTTTAGGTTTATCAGACTTCAGCTACTTATGCATGCAAGTCCAGTCTCATGCCTCCAACATGTCAGAAACATGGCTCATTTTCAGAGATAAACAAATTGGCCGTGTGGAACTCGATCACAGCTGTTGCAGTAAACATGTCTCACTATTCCATGCCAGCACAGTCCTGCCCAACAAAATCTTTCATCAGCAAGCTGCTCGCTAAAAGAAAATGAAACCCCACAGCCCAGAAAATAAAATCTCCAAACCTGGCCCAGTCTCCCAGAAAAAGTCTACCAATATCCTTCCATCCAGTGACTGCAGAACTCACAGACCTACATGGTCTTGGAGACTTAGCTGAAGTTCAGACTAATTTTTCAGTAATTTCAGCTCCCAAAAGTCTAGTCTAACTGAAGTTATTCATATAGCATTGATAAGATTGGAGAAAAACCACTCCAGGTTAAAGACCAACCTTGGATCAATCTGCAATCTTGGAAGTACCGTGAATATGACCTTTCCTTCTGTGAGTAGCCATGATGTGGAAATTCTTGCAGATGAGCAAGGAAGTATGTTTGTAAAACAGAAAAATATGGAATAGTCCTTAGATTAAAAGAAGGGGAAAAAATTACCACTGTTTTTGAACATGGAGGAAAAACTGTGGTGTGATTACATAGAGGAATTTAAACTGTCAATGTCCATCTGCAAGTAAGAAAGAACAATCAACATCCCCATATAGCTTATCTATATAAAAGATTGTTTTCTTAAAAACATCTATATCTCATATCTTAATCACAGTTAATTTAAAAGGAAAAAAATCACCTGTCCAAATAAGTGTATTTTGCAGGTCACTTCAGAAAGTTTGCAGATCATTGTACAAGTTTTTCTTTTTACTTGTAAGACATGCAAAAACCACAAAGTTTATAGAAGTAACTCAGACTGCTAATGTGCAGGCTCACTGCAAACATGTAAAACCTCTGACAACCCGAAGAACTTGATTTTTTTTAAGTTGCTGAATGCACTTACAGAAACTTTCGCCATTATTTAGTGAATTATACTGACTGTCTGTTGTAAAGAATGTGCTCTGTGTATCTACCAAGCAATGGTCAGTGCCTAGTGGGGAAACAATCAGTGAGTACAGGCATTAGCAGATTGAACAGTCAGAAAATTTCTTGTTTGTGAAACAGTTTATTGCTTTTCCTCAGCTTAATCCTTTTTTGTGCACTTCTGTTTAGGTTTCATATTCAAAATGTATCCACATTAGACTGTAGTTGCCTCCGAATGTCTATATCTATACAATTATTTCTATGAATTAATTCAATGCCTCAATAAATTGAAAATCAACTTGATTCTTTTTTTGCCTTCCAACAAAGCCTGCTTTGAAGTTTGCAATTATTCACAGTAATTCCCAGAGAAATTTTCAGCAAAGAAGTCTTGGTATAGTCAGAAAGAATCCCTTATTTGATCACAAACTGAACACAGCAGCTGCACTGCTGGCAGAAGATATACAACCTGCACTCATGGTGGTTTCCCTGCTTCCATCATAATCTGCTATAGACTGATCCAACTATTTCACAAAAAGTCTTTTTCTTATAGCACACTCTCCTTTTCACTGCTGTCTCACTCTGGATTGGAGAAAAAAAATCTTGTGGATGGAATGCTTACTGCTTTTCAAGTATTTTGTGCGAAAATGCCATTTACACCCACAGCCACTGCTGCCTTCTCTTTCTCCCTTCTTTTACAAGGCAAGGAGGAGGGGAGCACAGAGAGAGAAAACAAATTAAAGAATTTTTCAAGATATTTAAGTCAGAACTTCATTTTGCTATATTATTTTATATTTAGGCTCATAGGCCAGATAACAGACTTTGATTTTGTCCTGATAATTTAAAAGACAATTAAAAACTTGCATCTCACAGGGTATGCACAGAGGCATGGAAATGTCACAAACTCAGCTTAGAGTGGAAAGGTCTCTCCAGTGAAGTTCTTCAGAAGCATAATGATGTTCACACTTTAGGAAAAAAAAAAAAAAAGGAAGGCATACAGTGACTTTGTTCCACGAAGAGCTGGAAGTATGTTGCAATATTTTCCTTCCAAACAATAGCGTTGTGTAACTTTTCTAAGCTTTTTCAGTTAACACGTAAAACAAATAAACAAATCCCTTGGAAAAAAAAAAAAACCCTAGTGCCATATTGGAAACCTTGCATCTTAAACATCTGTTTCTTTTATTCACTTTTCAGTTACATTCTGACAAACAACTAAAAAAAGCCTGTCTTGCCCCCTTCCCCAACCACTTTTCTTAGCTGCAAGTAGTATAAAACCCAACTATACTGGGAAGCCAGACATGATGGAAAGCACTTAAGATACTTTTTAAACAAAAAAGAAATGAAAAAAAAGTGTTTCAAGGTGTTATATGTGTTCTCTCACATGAGCTATCAATAACCCCCATTTCAGCCTTCAGAGCACAGAATAATTTTCCCAATGAATATATTTATAAACAAAGACAGAAATAATTAGACTATGCATTTGAAGAGAGAGGAGCTCTTCCTAGCCACACATATGGAATGGACAGACAGGCAAAGAGAGCTTCTGCTAGTTGCTATATAAATTTTAGAAATAAAGAACCTTTACTTGAACATGTCTTGTTTTCAAACAATCTTGTAAAACTCTCAGTGGTTCAAATGCATAATGGAAATGCACAAAAAAATGGATCATTGTTATTCTTCCACTTACATTAGTAAGCTGGTGCTGAAGAACAGGAAGGTGCAGGGTGAGAATGGGTCAAAAAATTAGGAGAAATTACTAGATTTACAATGAGATTTGTTTTCATATGCTCACTGCTTTCCCACTGTAAAACCATCCTGATTTATTAAGATAATGCTCTTCACATGACAGTGCAAACTCCACATACAGGAAAATCCATAATAATATCTTGAAGCCTATATATTTTTTTTTTTAGGCAGATACTTCTCTTCAAAAAGACAACGTAATACCTCAGGGAAAAATATGCAAGAGTATGTCATCACTCAGATGTTTAACCGCCGTGCACTCTTATATTTCTTAGATTTACCTTGAAGAGAGTTATCTTCTTGTTTGGCCATAGCCTTTTTGGTCAAGGGCTTTAACAAATATATCTTAGAAGAGCCATTGGGTGTCAGAGTATTACTGAAAATGGTAATATTCAGAGATACACAGATGGAATATTAACACTTGCATAAACCCAATATCCTGTGTCAAATCAAAACAAAACACTTACCAGGTCAAGCCCAGAAGTGTGGATTTCCTTGACCAGTATGAACATAATTTAATAGAGAAGCCTGAGGAAAATGTTCTAAAGTCTAAATTTTTCATTTCCTTTATAAACATTATAATCTCCATATAACTATAGCACTAAGGTACAAAAAACTAAGCTCGAGGTCTACAGAAAGTGTTTCAAGAAAACCCAGTCAGAGTTTTGGATCCCACTGAAACCAGTGCTGGCTGGGAACTGGAACACTTTTCTGGATTTCATTATCTCTACCATTCAAAGCCTGTTATTCATGGAACACACTGCTGTTATCAAAAGGAACAGATTGCTACACATCAGCTACCCATGGCAACTGTGTGTGCAAAGAGCTGCTCACACATCCTGTGGCTCAGCCTGCCCACCATGGTGGCTGTGCAAGCACAATGCCCGGATGGGAAGCATGGCCGGAGGGAAGCTGAGGACTGAAGCTGCAGCAATCAGCTACAAGAACACTTCGTGCCTGCCTGTGTTCCTTACGAATACTCTTCTGCAAAATACCCTTACGATTTTGCTTAACTGTGTCTGCTGAAACATGTTTTTTTTTCAAGCTGAAATATGTTTTTTTTCGGTAGTATTTAAATGAGCCGTTACGTAAGTTTTGTAACATTTTTAAACATTCTCCTTTGCGTAGTGGAGCTAAAACAGATTTGGGGAAACATCCACCAAGAGCTATTTTAGGTTTTACAAAGGAAGCTCAAAAGATTGAAACACGCTGTTCTGTGCCAGACAAACATTTGAGTAAGTTTGAATTTAGATGTTTGTTTCTGAAACAGCTATAAATGTCTCATGGCACTCACACATTAACTATCAATTCAACCTGCAGAAAGAATCAGCAAGCCTGAATCTACCTGTAAGAATAAAAATGATAACCCTAAATAACATTATAATAACATTATCACACAGCATTTTTACCACAAAATAGAAATATATCATGAATCTCTAGTAAAGGATAGTCCCATAGATATATAAAGGCCAAAGACTGATGGATTTCCAACACTGTCTTGGGAAAACAATCCTGAACTACACACAGGTTCCTGAAGACATCTGTGGAAGAAGGGAGTGGGAAGGAAGCAATAATCAGTTACACAAAATGCCCTCCTTAACTAAAGAAGGTTTTGTACCAAATCAAAATCACCTCCCAAAAAAACCTTAGTACAAGAATACAGGGAGACATGGTGAAACTACTTCATTGTTAGCAAGAGGTAAAGCCCAGGTGCAGACAATTGGAATTTTCTTCCTGTAATGCTGAACTAATTCTGCAGCAAACCAGGCCAGAGAAAATCTAGAATTTGTCTCAAAAATAGCAGGAAAAGGAACATCACCTGAAGTATTACACTTTTTAGTGGTTTTAGGGGTTTTTTTGTGTGTGTTTTTTGTTGTTTTTTGGTTGGTTTTTAAAATTTGGTTTGGTTTTTTGTTGGTGTGGTGTTGGTTTTTCTTTTGTTGTTGGTTTTCACTTTTGAATTTTTCTGGGGGCGGGGGGATGGTTTTTTTAAAGACTATAACTGTATCTTTACAGTATAACTGTATCTTTACAGCCATGGAAAATACATGTAATATATTGCAGAGCTAAGATCAGAAAACCATGCATTAACTTCTACTCTTAAATGCCTATAATGGTTTAGAATTTCGTTTTGTTTCTCACTTCATACTTTGCCCATCAAATGTTCTGTACCTCTCCATAATTTATATTTATTTGTTACCTGTTCTTTCTCTAGTCCCACACAATTTTTGGATCTTTCCTTCTCTCTGCCCTGTAACCCTGGTGCCTGGTTCATCTCTTCCTGTTTAGCAGGATTTAGCAAATCTGTTTGATTTCACTCTTCCTTTGATGCCCAATAGGTCTGGTTGATATAGCCATTAACTCTTCCTTTATGGTATTTCTTGATTTCTCTACTCTGCTTATTCATCAAAAAATCCACTCAGGAAAAAAAAAAAAAAAGGTTTTTAAAACGAGAAAGTAGAATTGCTGATCTGTGAAAGAGGATGAAAACCTCATCTCAGTATCAACACAAAATATGCAAGTGCCCAGTAAGAAAAAAAAAGGAATATGCCCAAGGATCTCCCAAGTGGCCGCCTGAAAACCGCAGGTCACATTGTAAAGTTCAGCTCATTTAGAAAATGAAATAAGGCTAGTATAGCTCACCTATTTCAAAAATCTTATGTTTTGTTAAGAATTTATGCAACTTTTAAAGGAAAACTAAGAATTCAGAGCACTTATACTGGACTTGTAAATCAAGGTTATAAATTACTGAACGATCATTAGAAACACTGTGTAGCTTCATTATTTCTCCACGGTTAGGAGAGAAATAAAG
This sequence comes from Grantiella picta, assembly GCA_013397955.1. Lineage (NCBI taxonomy): Eukaryota > Metazoa > Chordata > Aves > Passeriformes > Meliphagidae > Grantiella > Grantiella picta. The sequence goes on from VZRM01000661.1 coordinate 440,719, forward strand.
AAACTGGAACTCTGGTTCATATTTAGTTCTTTAAATGTTTCAAATGAGAGAATAATTGTAAATAACAGGAGACTATCCACGGGTACTGAAGCCATCTTCCAAAACCAACCATTATCCAAAAGGTTATATCTGCTGAGAAGCTTATTTCCCAGACATCAACAGTGATGGGTTCTTCTAGTAGTCAAAATCAGCTTTGTTTTTAATGAAGTGAACTTTCCTCTTTTCAGAGACAGAAGGTGGCTTACATGTTTTCTGTAATGCCAGTCAAGGAAACTTGTATATATTTCATGATACAAGAATTACTTTTTAAATTCAGCCCTAAAAATAAGTATACAATAACACTTCTTAAAAATAATTTATATTTTTGACTTTTGGTCAAGTTTGGTCCAGCTTTTTGAAGGGAAAAGCACTTCTGGTGTCAGTGCTGTTAAACAAATAGAAGTAAAGACATAAAATCTGTCACGTGAACGTTACAGAATTTACTAAATTGGTCTAGCTCCTCCACAGCTTACTATCTTGGAAGTTCTGCTCTCCCCAAATTAAAGTGAAAAAATACTTTCCCCACCTTTTTGAAAAAAACAAAAATACTAACATGAATGCAATAGGAAAAACATACAAGGCGGACAACACGTATTCCCTTTTTAGAAAATACAAGTAAAATACAGGTGGCAGAGAAAGAACAGTCTTTATAAACAGAACAACAAATCCAAATTCACCTTCCAAACATTTGAAAGTACTTACACATGTGAGGCTTAAGCCTCTTACAAGTACCTGTGAAGTATATGATCCAAATACATAGGGAATAAAATGCATTGTGTGTACACATCTCTGAAATGCAAGAGACAGGGACCTGAATTGTACAATTCTAACACCTGGAAGAAACTGCAAGAAGTATTCAGAGAAGCAGATTTGTATCTTTAAAATCCTACTTAAATGCTAGGATTTGCAGTCCTCTCACTATTGTTAAACTATCACAGAATCCTTAACTGAAGAAACAATTAGGACTTGATTTTTATACATCCATCGACAGGGAAAAAAAAGACAGTTTACTACAAATCAGGATTCTACTAAAAGGAGCCTCAAGACAGATACTTTTATCAACTTTTCATCCTCAACCACATATGATAAGAGTTGGCAGGACATCTTCAAGGGAAAAGCAATCCAAGGTCAGCTCATGAAAGAAAGCTTTTACAAGATGACAGTGGTACTCTGAACCTCCTTTGGCTACGGGTAACATCGCTGTTGTCAGCTCTGCACTCAAGCAGTGATTCCAAACACGGAATTAATACAATAAATTCGTTCATACAGTGTAAGAGGGCAGAAAAATGCCCAAAAGCATGGTAAGATTGCAGTTTTCCAGCAGCCTCTTCTCAAAGACATTTGAAGTACAATCACAAAGGCAAAACACCCAAGAAATTCACTCATGTCTCCAGACCTTTCAAAACACTATGCTATCCTTGAACTTTTCTTAACTCATGAAAGACATCTGTCTAAGGCTCAGTAACCCAGCAGTTACATGGAGCAGCCCTGGATGTCCTCTCAGTCAGCATCAGGCACAAGGAAAGAAATTACTGCCCATTTCTTAATTTTCTATGGCCCAGTTGTTCATGTTCCCCCTCAGTGTTTTTATCAGAAAAAACTGTATTGCGTGATAACATAGCTCTGCAGAGTGTCTGAAATACCTCCTCAACCTCAGCAAGGAAGCTGCACTGTTTATATTGCATTTTACATTCTTTTTCAGTCACGGTTGTATTTACAACAAGAACAAAAATTTACAGTTTGTAGCCAATATTCATATTTTCCATTTGGCACTTCTGATAATTTTTCTTACAGAGTAGAGCTAAAACTGACTTGGCAGGCTGGGTTTATCAGCATTTCATCTGCTAAACCATTCCAGCTAGAAAGCCAACTATATTGTCAACAGTTTTAAGAAGCAAGCCTCTGCTTGTATTATGTGAGAAACTCACAAAGAACACAAGATCCAAAGAAACAAGAAAATTTAAGCAGGGCTGGGAGGAATCCAAACAGTTCTACATTTAAAGATTGGTTTTTGTAATCTCTGAAATGGAAGTTTATCTAGTGCCAAGTACTTTGAAAAGACAATTTTCTTTTTAAAATAGTAATACACTTCCCAAGTTCCCAAAGCATCTTCCACACTACTGTACCAGGAAGGACATGAAGCACAGTCAAGAATTTCACCTACAGTTCTGGTAATTACCAAATGTGACAGTTTTTCAAATATTGACTCCCAAAAGTAAAACAGTCCTGTGCTCATCACTACCAGAAATACAAATTTTACAGGACAAACTTGGTCTTAAATGATAATTTCTATGAAAACACAATTATACAGACCAAAATTCCAGGAACAGTTGTACTGACAACAGAAAAAAATAAAATGATACAATTCTGAACATAAAACAGCAGTAAAAATTTATTTTAATGCCAAAATATGTGATTGTATAAATATATAATGAAATTCCATTTATTTATTAAAAAGTTTCCATTTATTTATTGCATTGTATTTATTTGTAGATTTAACAATTCCTTGATTATTAGCAGTTGTAATAACATCCTATTTTAATACCAAATCCTTCAATCGTCTCATTTAATCAATCAACCAAACCTCGGATCTTAAGATAGAAGTCTCCATTAGTTACAAGAGATTTCTGATGCTTTATCAAGGAAAATAACTCTGAACAATACGGTATCAGTAAAATTTTGTACTGTTAAAGATGTTATTGCTTCACTGTTGGTCGTCTCAGAAGAATCACCTTAAAACTCCTACTTTCCTCCAGAGCTTTCTCCCTCTAGAAAGGGAGAAAGCCTCTCTCCCTCCTTGTCCCTTTCTCCCTGCTCCTGAAAAAATTCTCATCTCTAAGCTGGAGTCCTCAGATCATCACCATTAATGATCACTACTAAATTCAACATATCAAATGAAAACATGCATTAGTTGACAAACAAGGGTATTGCACTCCTACTGCACCTACTTCAGACAAAAGTACTGTGGTATTACAAACAAAACAGGAAAAAGACGGGGGCAGAATAGAAAAGGACATCACATGCACCCTACATCTCAATATCCTCCTGAAGATGTGATTATGAAGGACAAACTGGGATGGGAACATGGGCATGAAGAACACCACACTCACCATTTCCTGAGATGCATACTTTGGATCTTCGGGATCAACCGACCAGTAGCAAGAGTCAAAGCTGAAGGCCACGGTTTTTTCTCTTGAGTCCCAACTGCTGTCAAGCCTACTGTCAACCTGACAATAGAAGGAAAAAGACAGAAACACCAAGTCACTCTGAAGCTGACCAAAACATAAGCATTTTCCAGTTAATGGGTAGTTTATCTAGGATCTGTATTGTCAAAAAGGAATGGCAAAGAGCTTAACCACTTTATTAAATTTTCTTTGGTGCTTAGAGTGAGGTGGAGCCTCACATCCACAATAAACCTGGCGCAGCCCTCACAGCCCCACGGCCACGCCACAGCCTCCCCAGGCCAAGCACCAGAACAGACAGCATCACTCTCGTAGGATATCTGTCTCTGAAGGCTTTGTCACATGGGTAGAGAATTAGGAAAATATATTTCAGAAAGTAGTGAGGCTCAGGCTCTGCAACTGGAGCCTTTAAAAAGAGAAGATACAGAAAACAAGCAACATTTTACTTCTGCAAGACCTCTCATACTCTAATATTTCCCCCTCTTCTTTCTTTAAAAACAAATACCTATAATCAATACAAAAATAATTATAATTTCAAAAGGCAAGTAGTTCAAATCCTTTCATTCAATTTTGCCAAGATTTCTCTTCAAAACTTAGTGTATTATTTCTCTTGAACCAGCAATCTGAAATAAGTAGATTGCTTGCAGATATAAAGAAAAAGGAGACAAGACATGCAAAGTCCATTTGTCTCCTAAAATCCCCACAGTAATCTCACAGTTGATTCTTTTGACTTTTGAGCAGAAACATACTTGACAACATGAATTGCTTTGCTCCCATTCTATTAATTTAGTGAAGGACTGTGACAGCTCAAAAACCTAAACCATAGTTCTCATGCATGCAGGCTCCAGAGGTCTCAAGGAAGATGATGGCTACATTCAGTTTATTCTTATAGCTCTTCGTCTTTTACCAAAGCCTGAAGTGTAGCTTTATACAACTTGCTCTATTTCATGTAAATTAATTGCATTCTGAATGCCAATATAAAAGGAGGAGAGATACAGGGAAAGAAATTATCCATGTGTTAGTAAGACATGCAAAAATCCTAAACAATTTACTAAAAGCTTTGAATGATGGCATGCAACAGGTTTGCAGATGCTTTGAGAAAAATATAACATACAGAAAACTACCTGTTACATCCCTTTGCAACCCCCCCTCCCAAAAGACCACGAACTAACCCCAAACCAAAACAATCTTTTCCCCACCCTTTTGCTGCAATAATTTGAGGGCTGTGCCTTTTTAAACTTCTCCCTTAATATTTCCATTAGAATGATCCAATAGCCAGGCAAACAGAGAAAAGTATCAGGATATCAGGATCCTTATACAGGAAAATGAAGACAACAAAAACAATACCTTTATATTTCTGACTTTTGCCACTTTGTCATCAACTTCTACAATCACTCTTCCTCCTTCTGCTCTCTCTCTGGAAACAGAACACATTTTAAAATCCATTTAAAACATTAAGAAACAGAAAGGTGCATGACAAATTTCTAAACTTCAGAAATTTTTGTTTACTTTAGTAAACTGCAAATCAAAGCTATAATACAGATTCAGTGTGAAAACACACTGTCATTTGAGATTAGATGTATATATATCTCCTGATAATCAGCTGGATCAGTATCAAGAGGTCAGTTACAAACTAGGTCAGATAAAACAAGAGTGAGAAAATTCAAACCCAGCTGAGAACTGCTCATTCAGCTGGCCCTAGATCTTTAACAGATTCCTTTACATGTGTGCAGAAGTATTTAGTCTCGAACTGATTACAATCTGCCTTCACTAAGGGCTCTAACTTTCAGGTGGCACAAAGCACAATATTCCCCTGCCTCTGGGGTATCTCTTCTTCTGGATTTTTACCCCATGCTTTCTGTACCAAAACAACGCTCAAAACAATGCCCTAGGACACTTGAAGCTTCCATGAAGACAATCACTGTAGGATTTGAGCTTTCCTAGCAAAAAGAGGTTTTAAGCCCATTTCTGAGCATAGCTGTTCCCATTTTGCAGATAGAAATAGTGCTTTACCTATTTCTCTTAGAGTCTCTTGCTTTACAGTACTGACTTTTGAGGTACCCTCATTGAGACAGACTGAACCTGGTATTTCCTGTGGTACATACTTACACGTGACACTTCACATAGAAAATACAAGCACAGCTCCCAGAGATTTTAGTTAAGCTGTGAGTGTTCAGCTGCTCAACACATCAGTCATCCGAGCCCCAGGTCAGATCCCAAGAGACAGGGAAACACATTATGTACAGCTGGGTACCAAACGTTGCATTATGTACAGCTGAGTACTGAACAGAGGCTCCCTAAAGAACAAATGAACAAGGAACAGTGCCTAAGGACACAGGCTGTGAGTACCTAAGGTAGAAATGTGCAACTGATGCATTTAACCTGTACATGTGTAACTTTATAGATGTTTTGACAAGCAAATGCTTTCCAATGGAAGTTACCTAGTGGAGTTTCATATCCATGTACAAATCTCTGCCAGGTGAGCTAATGGACAAAGCTGACAATTACCTGCACAGCAGATCTGATTTAAGAGGCAATGGTGATATTTTCAAAGAAGTCCACAACATTTTGAAAACAGCAGAAGACAGACAAAACCAAAGGGATCCTTTAGGAGAGCGCTTGCTTCAGTTACACATACTCTTTCCTTCATTGCCCAAGGATGATCTCGGCCCTATCCTGCTTCCCAATCTCATGAGCATCCTTAATTTTCAGTCCTTAACCCTCCTGTCTTATCAGCCTAAATTTGAGCCCCTATCCTTCTCCTCCTATGCACACAGGTCATTCCCTATGGGTCTCTGCTATGTGTTCTCACTGACATCATGTTGATCTTGCCCAGGGCAGTCTTCAATTGCCCTGCAGGTCTCATGTCCCTTCTCCTACTGTATTGAAGCTAGTCATGGGCTGATGTCTCTGCTCCAAAGATACATCATCCCGCTCTTTTTGTCAGTTCTTCCAGTGTCTAGCCCAAGTTTACTTGTACAATCCACAATTAAACCAGTGTTTCTTCCTGCATGCCTTCTGAGGTCAGCAAACAGATTATTGAGAATAAATCAGAGAGAAGATCTTGTTCTCAGGTCCCATTCCTGGGCTTCAACAGTGACTTGGACAACACTGCGCTCAACTTATTAAAGCAATACTCAAACAATGAGGTTTAGGGTTGTTTTTTTTTTACTTAAGGGGATGATGCAAGGACAATTTGGACAACACTAGAAAATACAAGCTGAGACAAAGCAGATACCTTAAAATTTTTACCTGCTCTGTTATTACAAGTCTTCACCGAGCACATTAAAGAGTTTTAATTATTTAGAACTTGGGCAGAAATGGGTAGATTCAGATGGGAATCACATCAGATTTCAAATTTTAAAATCAATTGGAGATTTCAAATTAAAGATCCCACTAAATAGCTTTTATGTATTTTAAAACGTAATTTCCCCATAACCTTATCTTCTGTAGCAGCTGAATTGTTCTGGGTGAAGCTTAAAAATAATTTTAAGAAACCTAGTCTGACACAGGCATTCATGAATAGAACATTTGTACTCAAATGGTTGAAATCTGGAAAAGCTTTTAATCGTTTTAAATGCGAGGATATTCTAATTGCAGAAGTAAAACAACCTCAGCAACAAACAATGTTCTCAACCTAAGCTATAATAATTACATGAAATTCACTGTCTTCAGTCCACATATGTTATACATAACCCTATGAGCAAGTGACTTTACACAGTGGGTTCTGATAGACCAATGCTCTCACAGGCTACAGTCATTACTAAAAATTAAACAAGAAATTCCAAACATAAAATCTTTAAGATACAAAAATTCCCTGGATATAAGAAATTTTATACTCATATTGACATATCTACTTATATAAAAATAAACACAAATCCAGTAAGATAGAAACAACACAAAATAAAATCACCACCTTTTACCACAGGGTATCAAAGATTCTACACTATGCAGACATAAAGTTCTATGCAGCAAACAAGTACCTTTGTTTGAGTCACACAAAATAAGAAAGCCATCAGCAAACAGGAACAAAACCAAAATTTCCCTTTGCTCTGGGTGCATATTCACAGCATCCAGACTTTTATCTTAACTACAGTCTGTTTGTGAAAGAGGCAATTTCTCTTTGCTGCTCCAACCTCCCACATGTGTTTCTACTTTCTAGCAATCACACACCCATGAAATTACTCAGACCGGCGGTGATCAGGGAAAAAACCCCACACCAAAACAAATAATCAAGGTGTCACAGGACTTGCAAGCCCTTCCAGAGCACTGAGCACAGCAGTCACACAAGTTGCTGAGCCAAAGCAAGAGAAAGGACAGGAGCACGCGGTGGTGGGAATGGAGATCCCTCCCTTCTGCTGCAGCTGACAGCATGAGACCATGGAGAATAAACAAAGCAACCTGTAGCTGCCACCAGCTCTACACACCGTGAATTTGAACTCCCTGTAAATACATGTTTCTATCATGCTTCATTTAGGTCCAAACCAGAGAACTTTGGGAAAGAAAGCACAGTTTCCTATCTAAAGCCCAGGAGGCAAAACAGATTCACAGCTGTTCTAGATATTTTGACCTTAACTCCAGATTGCAAACACTACAAAAGCTCTCTCAGCAAAACCCGTGTTTGTCAGTAGTCTTATACATATGTGCAACAGCTGGCATTTGAATGATAAAGCAACCCATCATCCTTAGAAATGTGTGCTGTGCTCCACAGGTATAAAAACTGAGCTCTTTGTACCAATAAAATCAACTTCAAAGCACACTTTGCTAGTAACACATTTGACTTCTGCTGCTCAGAAGTCACTGTGGTCCTAACATTAGATTCCCCATCCTCTCTTCCTCTCCACTTCTTGAAAAATGTATGCAGTGTTTTGGAAATGCCTCTCCTAAATTACTTTCCATGAAAACAGGTTACCTGTACAAAGATAAAGCTGTAGAAAGACCAGTTAATAGTGCTCGTCCCAGGAAAGACCTGGATCTTCTCAGTCACAGAGAGCTTTAGAGAAACGCAGACCCAGCAAGAGAACAGCAACACAAGTACAGAATGCAGTGGCTGGGCTGTAATGGGGTGCTACAAGAGAGACCTGACAGAAACAAAGCTGCTGCAGCAGTCCAGAAAATACAGGCAGGCCAAAGGAAATCTCATACCATTTGCTGTTGCAAATGCAAATGTTGCTGTTGCTATGACAGATAATTTTTGCAGCCAACATGTAAAGCTAATGCAACCCCACAGGGACAAAGACAGTCTGCAAGAATGAGCCAGTGGGAAAGAATCATGGGAGGATCAAGACCCCAGAGAGGGACACTTCCACAGCTTGCTGGATCTCACTGAGATGAGTTCAGACACAGAGACCAGAAGTGCAAGGAGGTATGCAGAGCTGGAGGAAGCAGTGGGTGGAAAGGGGGAAGTTGTTTATTTTATATGTCCTAAAATTTGCCCCACTTCTCCTCCACCCTCTCAAATAACAGTCAGGCACTTGGAGAACAAAGAGCTGACTTTTAAAAAGTTGCCTGTTTGTTTTAGGAACATGTATGTGTGATAAAGCAAAATACTGTAGTCATTAGCAGTAGACATGTCATGCAACATAACAGCTTCTACAAATACAAAGTACTCACCAAAGTAATCAAACATACCAAAACCAATATATACAACTCAAGTGCAAGAAAATCCTTAAATAATTTTTTAAAGAATTGAATATGTCTGAACATACAAGCTTCGAAAATAGCTCTGCAATGTAATCACTGCAAGTACTTATGCTTTCCTGCCAATTCCCACCACCCAAGTTAACTCCAAACCCAATCTCAACCTGTACTGAAACACAGTCCCTCAAAAGCAGTGTGTCAAGAATATCAATCCCTCTCCTCTTGCAGAGGCTCTTCTAGAAAAAAAAGTAGCCTTGTGTGGAAGGATGTATGCCAGCAGTCACTCCTGCTGTCTCTTGGACTGTCACTTCCCAGGATGTGACCCATACCTATAACAGCCTTTGAGGCAGACATTTACCACCTGTACCTGGGGACACCTTGTGCCATCTAATGGCACACCTATGCAATCGCCATGCCAGCAGCTTACGTATCATCCTGAAGCAAATCCAGCCCAAGTATTTTCTTGGTCATGAAGTCTAAAGGTTTTATGGGGAAAACTTCAGTTAGTTGGATTTATCTTTTCCATTAACTGAATATTGTACAGTGTCTCTGACTCTTGTTTATTGGCAGCCTTGGCTTTCAGCCACTACAGCTTCTGCACTCAACTGACAAGCTGAGGTACCTACAACCACAACTTTCCCAAACACAGCATCCCTCCACACCACCAGCATAATATGTGTCCTTATACCTGCTGCTGTAACCTGTGAAAGTTGAGGTGCTAATGTTATGAACATCCTCCCTTTGGCCAATGCAGGATTTTTTTATATGTTAAAAAAAAAAGTATCAACGATCAATTAAATTTATCTAAGATTTGTTTACAGTGTTTCTCATCATTCTCATTGCCCAATTCCATTTTGGATATTTCTCTTTAAAGTCAAAATTGTTTCACTGTGTCTTGCAAATGGTAGTGCACACCCAGTCAGAAATCCTTCTACCAAATTCAGAACAGATGTTTATAAATAATTCTAAACTCTCTATTGAAGCCAAGTACACAGAGTTCACCAAGACAGCACGCTGCTATACTAGACATGCTGCTCAAGTAATTTTTTTGAAGCTATTCCCAGCTGCATGGAGCTTTCATTGGCTCTCATACTGCTTAACACAATCTGAAAGTCAAAAATCACCAGTCCTAGTGATTACCCATTATTCTTGTGTGGTTCCCCCATTCTCCTTTACAAATGTAGCAATATGTAGCAATAAAACTACGAATACTGGGTGCAGATATAAACATGAGGTATCTTCCTTGAAAAGTCCAAGTCAGAAATACTCCTGATGATACCGCAGTACTTTGACTTGTTTTGGAATAGTGCTGCTTTCCTTTCATGAAGAGGCATGGAGAGGAGGATGGAACAGAAGAGTAAAAGGTCTTTTTCATCTGTCATACCACCAGCATTTGAAAAAGCATGAAATAAGGAGGATTTAAGACAAAGCTACAGTCCAGTCAGTGCAGTTTCATCCACCCTTGACTTCACAGCTGTTTGCTGAGCAATGACACAGTATAATTCAGACTTTTACATCAAAGGAATTCTGTACAAATGCCACATTTTCCACGCAAACCAGAATGTGAATTCAGAACTCAGTTTTCTTTCCACCTGAACAGAACTCCAATCTGGGACGGTAGTTAAATAAATGGCTGTGGTGCTGAATGCTGTGATATGCTGTCTCACCCTTCTTGCTTTGGTACCCCTTTAGTTTTTTTTTTTTTTATTTATTAAAAGCAGCTACTATAGTAGACTCTTAAATTTTACAAACAGAGGGGCAAAACTCTTATTTTCTTTTAAATATATGCTACAGATAGGAATGTGGCATTAAAATTTTAGAAGTGCACTGGTTTCTGAAGTTCACATAAAGCACTGGATTAAAGAAGAGGAAACTCTGGAGATCCTACCCAAAAATCACATAAATTCTCTGTGCACATTGGTGATGTCTCACCACATACTGCACAAAACTTAGCATCCAAGAACTTATCATTCCCGGGGTAGATGCAATCTCCGTGCATGAAGTCACCTTACACTACTAAAACTTCTCTCAGGTAGGGTATGTGGTCTCAGAGAATGAAACCACCCAGCAAAGACCTGGCTCCAGCCATGTTATTTAATGCCATTGTGCGTCCTTTCTCTTTGTTGTATACAAAAGTCTGATCCCTCCTCCAAAACGTTCTACATTCATAAAGTATTCTTACGACTTGGGAGGAAATGTATCCTAAGAAAATGCAAAATATTAGGAGAAAATAGAAGGCTTCCAAAAGCTGGTTTTGCTTTTGGTGTTTTAGGACATTGTTGTAACTGCTTTTGCAAGGGCAACAAGACAAGAGACAGCCTCTTACTCTGGGAACTAAACCATCAGTAGCTAGCACTTTGTGCTCCTTGCTTAAATAAGCACAGGCACATCAGCACAAGTTTCATCTTCCATGGAATGGGCACTGGTGGCCACTCAGTACAACATAGAATACTCTGAGTTGGAAGAGACCCACAAGGGTCCTTGAGACCAACTCGTAAGTGAACAGCCCATATGGGGATCCAACCTACAACCCTGGTGTTATCAGCGCCATGCTCTAACCAGCTGAGTTTTTCTCAGAGTCATGCAGAATTCTGCTCTTTCAAGAAGCTAGAAAGTCTGCCCTTTATCAAACTTAGAACACTTAGTTCATGCAACTGCAAGAAAAGTATGTCTAGGAAAAGCTGCTGATGCAGGACCCTTATAAAGTCATAGATGTGGATCATGAAAACCACCTGCTAGTGCCAAGTACAGAGGCTAAGAGAAAACAGCAGCCACCTCAATGGTAGTTTACATGAAATTTTAAATAATAGACTAAATAAAAGAAAATAATGAATTTGATGGGGGTGGGGAGGGGAGAAGATGTCAATATAGCCTTAACAGGATACACAAATATTAAAATACATTTGTTTGGAGAGGGATTTTCTTTAAAAACAGAATTAAATACCAACTTTTCTTTTAAAAATCCTAGCTCTGCTATGGAAAAGAAGCTTGAAATCATGAGCAATGCCTAAACAAGGCAGTTCATACAGATTTTCAGACAGCAAAAGACTCTTGGAGGTCTGAGACAGCTCTTTCCCACCATCAGGTACCAATCCAAAACCCCACAGCTTTTAAGACAGAATTCAACTGCCTCTTGAAGAAAGCATTGTATAACAGAGGGACACAGAGGAACAACACTCACTCAACCACTACAGCAGCTAAAAGTAGGTAAAAGTCTGTCATTTCTCTCTGTGAGAGGGCAACAGCACCAAAGTCACAAGGAATATACATACAAATACAATAAGGAGAACAACAACAAACTCCAATCTGTCTTTGCTTTAATTTTATTTTGATAAAGCATTTAACATCTGTTATGCATAAGATTCAATTAAAGTTTTCTACAAAAATTACTACAAGTTATCACTCTTGTCAGCAGTTACACATGAACATGTAGGATGGTTAATAGCGCAGTCTATAAAACACCAATAAGTCTTCCTTGCAAAATAATCCTTCTTTTGTTTACTATAACGTGATTACAAAGAACAAAGGAGATAGAGCACAGCAGAGACTAATTAGCAAAGTAAAAACCAATAGTGATTTACTCTGCATCATTATTAAAATGATCTGAAAGTAATTTTTTTTTCCACATAACTTTCCTTTTTAATAGAAATAGATTTTAAATATTCACATCATGATGCACCCATCAGCTTAACTCCTTTCTCAGCTATTCAGTGAAGCTGTGCTCAGCACACTGCTCAGGTCAGCCTTGCACACAAAGCTATTTTCTAGAAACTCTGAGTGAGAAACTTTCCCTACAATTCCCTCCCAGATATGGTCTTGCTCACCTGAGTTCTTAGGACTTCAAACTTAACTCCTCCTTCCCATCCTATCCTCAAGCCTCATTAACTGCTGCATTCCAGGAAGGCAATTAGAGGAATATGTCATACAGAGCAGCAGTAATGAGGAAAACAAGTGTTGCAGCTCACGCTGTGGTAGTAAACACCTGCACGGCTGGAAGTGTGGTTCAGCTTTGCCACCTGGGACTACCCAGACATTTCCTTGATGGTTTCATTTGCCAGAGTGTGGAGGACAAGGTCAGGAGCTCCTGAAAGGACTGCGGGAGAGCTGGCCAGGAGGCTTCAAGTTACAGCTCAAAACCAATGCAAAGCAGAAAAAAGCCAAAGGGCAGCTTTTGGATCAATTAATCTGATTAGCAATTCTTTCAGGTGGCATGTCTATGAGGTTCTTAGAGGATGGGAAAGTTCATTTGTGAGTTATTAAAGACACCAGGAGAGACTCTTCCAAATAACTCTCTCCTTTTCCAGGCTACAGAAGCAGCTGAAAACTGGGGGGGATATTTTCAGCAGCAGAATGTGTTATGTTTTGCTTGGTCCTGTACAAGTAACTCCCAAACTTCAGAGTACCATCGCTGAAGAAAAGTACTTCAAAATTTCAAAAAGCATCACAAGGCAACTTGGATGCCCTAGTGTCATGTTTTAAACTAATAACACTATAATTTTACAATTGAACTAAACCAACTTCCTGTGAATAATTTTACCCAGGTCTCAATCCACAATTCATGAAGGAACGTAATGTCTTCTAGTCACTGGTACATCCTAAGAAGAGAATCCTATAGAAATGCACGAGACTCTTCATTGTGGTATAGAGCACCATTTTTTAAAACCTCTTCTTTCCTATCTCTGATTTATGTTGCAGCTCTCAAACTACGCTGTGATACAGAACTGAATCCTGGGTACACACAAGTGAACTGAGACCAGCTGGATGGAGAGCAGAAGATGTAGTGGATCAGGGAGGGAAAGGCATGAGGCAGCTGTGCTCCATCCTGGTCCCAACACAATACTGCCCTGGACACATGGAGCACGCCCTTCCCAGAGGGCCTCCCATGCACAAACAGCCCTCCCTCTCTCTTATATAACACACGGCTGAGATCCTCTATAAGAGCAATCAGCAGGCACAAGTAGGTACTAGAGTTGTGATGGGTTACCACAGTGAAGGGACAGAAAAGTTTGAACCTAGCAGCACATAAAAACTAGCATTGGTTTCTGCTGGCCTACCTTAAAATGTAAAAGGACATGTCCAACACTGCAAGACCCACTACAAACACCCAAGAGAGCATAAAGAGAGCTACCCAGGCACAAGGAGAGCCCTGGACACAGTACTGAAATACTTGAATACTTTCTCAGCCAGTCACACTATGTCCAGGTCTGGAGGGTGAAGTCTCCTATCACAGCACCATGCTGCAGACTGCAGTGTTGGCATCCTCCACAAAGCAATCAAAAAAAGAAAGAGGAACAACATTCCTAGTTCACATAGTTACATGCTAGTATTCAAAGTGTTTCCATCAACAGCTTCTGACTGACAGCCAAAAATAACATTACACTTTCCTTACAAGAGTCTCACATTCAATAGACCAAGAATTAAGATGTCCGGAAATAAACCATAAAGGGATTTAATCAGTTCCCAGCTCCTGTTTAATACCTGGTTATTACCTTTGGCTACAGACAAGTCTTAGCACCCATTCAGGCTTCCATATTTCATTCTAAGGGGAAAATGTATTTACACAAAACAAGTATCCATGTAACCACAAAGTAACAAATCTTTTTTAGTATGTAGAATAGTAAATATGTAAAAAAGACTTTTAAATGTTACTACAGTGAACATATTTGAGTGAATTTACACCCAGAACTATTTTTTGTGATAAAAAAATCATTTAGTCTGTTACAGAATGACTGACAGCATTATGAAGAACACTGGCTACAGGCTCTTTAAACTTTAGGAAATGGAAAAACTTGTGCATTTTGTGTAACCATGCTTGCTTTATAACTATCATGGATTATTTGGACACAGGAGTTTTCTGTCAAAGAATGCACTGTGATGGATGTCATACAGATACAGAACAAAAAGACCAGTCTCTGCCTTCTGCTAAATAACAAGGAATTTGAGAACCTCTGCATTAACATTTTTTAACATCTGAATATTCAGTAAGTTTTAAGAAGCAAAACAGTGTTCATCTGCCATTGTAAATTAAATGAAAAGCAGCAATGAGGAACTTTGGATGATAGTCTAGAAACAACTAACCCAAGAGTTCTAGCCTTTGCCTGCAGCTTTCCTTTTTCTGGGACTCCTAAAAAGCCAGGTTTAGTGTTTTTGGCTGGAACTGAGCTTGCACACATTACAGTACTTCAATCCAGTTGAACTGAAACTTTTACTGCAGGAAGTCTTCCTTTTTAAAACACGAGAGGTCCTAGAAGCTGTGGCAACATGGGTAGCTACTGGGACAATTGCAGAGTGTGTGTATAGAGAGAGTGAGAGGTTTGTGTGATGACAGTATGGAAACTGTGTAAGAAGCTGGAAGAGAGCAGAGCTTTAAGCCCACTGAGAGTTTTAGTCCTTTTGATGTCTATCAAGGTTACTTGAAACCTTCATATAATTGGTATTTGCCTCTAAGTCATTACATTTGGACAATTTAGTTCAAAGCTAGAAAGCAAGTTCTCATGTCAGACCCCTCAGAAAGAATATACAACCACTTCCTCTTCCCATTTATAAAATACAAAAATCCATCTTGAAATGCTTTTGCTGACCTCAGCTGTGGCAGCACAGTAGAAGGAACAACTGGCCTATTGCCTTTGGGACCAAACACCACAGGACTGCTCTCTGCCTCCCTCCCCATCCCATCTGTTGCATCGCCATGAGTTGAAAAATGAAATTACTTAATAGTCTCTCCCCGCATTACTCCCTGAGTTTCCACTCTCACCTTCATACAAGCATTTCTGTTTTAGCCTCAGATTAATTTCTTCCATGTGCAGCAAGCTGCCCACTTCTCTGATTGTACCCTTCTCTCCAAACAGCTGGCCCACACTGACTACATCAAAGGTTTTCCTGTTTATCACACCTTATCTGACAGTTACAGGTGCTGTTTAATGCTATGATGATATATTCATTATTGTTCACTATTTAAAGCAACCCACACGGGAAAAACATTAAGACAGATGTGGTGCAACATTCCTCACCAAGCAGGATCTAGTGAGAGGGAAGATAAATCAAATAATATATCCACTACTGAAGCAGCCCCAAGCAATAAAAGGTTAAGCTTAGCTTACTTCAATGCTGCAACTCTTCTTAAAACATGCCAGTATCTATTAAAACCTGTTCCATTCACAGCTGTACAACAAATCAACTATATTAGCCAAGCATGATTTTAAACAAAGTTATGGACAGAGTATTTTTAACATCAGTGAGCTTTGACTTAAAGGCAAAATATGTTGAAAACATGTTAATTTAGTTTCCATGTTTCCCTTTTCTATTAATAGTAGTAGGCTTGTTTTGGGTGGGATTTTTAATTTTGTTCAAAACTCTCTGGTATCTTTTTTGGAAAAAAAAAAAATCCACAGAACAAGTAAGAACAAAGGAGTCCAAAATATGCTAGTATACTGCTGGCTAAATGACTAGGCTACTTTTCTGGCTGGGCAAGTCTTCAAGAATCGTTTACTGCATGAAAGAGTTATTTATCACAAAAGTCCATGCAGTCCGAAGACAACATGAGGCACTCGTGCCAAAAAGAAAGGCAGAATCAAATCAAAGACCAGCCCTCAGAGCTTGTACCACTTTCCAAATCATTCCTGTCTGGAGTGCTATAGCATTTCTCTAACTGGAGGGGTAAACTACCAGCCGCTCACATTTGGGCTGCTTGCTTTTTCTTCTCCTCCCCGAATTTCCGAAGTCTGCAAGGTTTTAAGCATGTATTATATACAAACAACACCAGAGCGTTGTGCTACGGCATCTTGTTTGTGGGAGTTGTCTTCAAGCCCTATCATGTAGCTTTTGGGATTTCCATTGGAGCCAAGCAAACCGGGGAGGGAGCGGAGCTGAGCGACAATGGGAATATCCGGCTCTGCCTCCCGCTGGAAAAAACAGCAGCAACCGACGGGGAAGGGAAGATTCCCTGACACTGTGTGACAATTGTCCTATTTTGGGGAGCTCAGGAAGAGGAACCTCAGCCTAACAGCTCCACTGCGTGACTTTTCAAAGAAAACTTCCCAAGCTATTTAGCGAGGCGGGGAGAGGCTCCACTCCTCCAGCCGCGCCGCTGCTCTTCCCAGCGCCCGCGGTGCCTCCCTCGGTCCCGGGAAGCGGCGATCCCGTCCCGGCTGACAGGAGCAGCGGCACCCGATCACCCCCCGCTTCCGCGGCCGCCGGGACCCCCCGTCCCCCTCCGCGCCCCTCCGCACCTTTTGCTCAGAGGCCGCACCCGCAGGGCCACCTTGACGTTGGCCATGGCTCTGCTCACGCCCCGCAGCTGCGGCCGCCCGCGCCCCGGCCCCGCATCCCGCATCCCGCCCCCGCCGGCACGGGGAGGAGCGGCGGCACGGGAGCCGCCCGGCCCGTCCCGCCCCGGAGGGGAGGGCAGGGCACGGGAGAGCTCGGCCCAGGCGGCCCCCGCCGAGGGAATGGAAGGGAAACTTACCCAGGCGGAGAGGGGGCGCTTCGGGGAAAGTCTGCCCAGAGCAGCCGCGCCGCAGCCTCGCCAGCATCCTGAGGGCGCTTCTCCGCCTCAGACAGGTCTGCCCGGGAGAGCGGCACCCTCAGAGCAGGAGATGGTGATTTCACATTTCCCCCCAGATTCTCATTTGCAGCAGAAAACCAGCGCGGGTTTTACCCAAGAGTTTGATGCCACCTATCCGATTAGACGAGCGCTGCCATTAAAGCGCTCATTAGGACCAGCACTGTAAACATTCCACAGTACTATGACAAGAATTTAGGGAAGGCAAGTATCCCTTTCCTACTAGTCCCGAAGGAAAGTTCCCAAGTGTTTTAGATTTCTTTGAAATCCTCCAGTCTTCATGTGCATTGTACTTAAGAGTCTAAAAGAAAATTTTGAAACTTCCAAAGAACTTTAATTGAAATCAATATCTAGTTGTTGCATTGATAAAAGTTTTCTACGTAAAGTAATATAAAAATCATAGCAAGTTTTTAAAAATTTCTTTTAGAATAGCCTCTACTCTGTCAGCTACTGATGTTACCAGGAAGATGTGAGAGCGAGTACCACTGGTGTAAAGAAGATGCTAGGCTCAATAGACAATTCCTTTTTGCTTTTGACAATTCCATATAACAATGCTGTTATTCATTTTTCAATGGACTTCTGGTTTTGCATTCAAAATATGACAAACTGAGCTACATCTGAATATCATATATGAGAGTTTTACAGTACTATTTATTTTTTTATATTTAAACAACTTCTGGACTTTTAACTATACTGCTTTTTTTGTACCTGAAGTATAGCTCTTCTCATGAGACTGTTTGCCTTAAACTCCAGAAATGTTAAATCTAAATGAAAAAAGTACCACAATTCAAAAGCTTTCCTGAGTGAAGTATGGGATAGATCCTTTGGACCCAATACTTCATTCACCACAGAGATACTAAAATGAATGCCTACAAGCTGTGAACCACTGTATACTTCAATAGATTTATCCTTTTGAATCACACTAAAGAATTAATTGCCACATCACTGGCAAATGGCAATTAGCTGAACTCTACCAACTCCACATACAACTCTTCAATAGTAGATACCGTAAAAGAAGAAATTATGCTCAACTCTTTGCGATGTGGCAAAAACACATATTTCAGAGTTACAATGAACAAACCGACTAGAACGTTTTCATTATACTTCTAAAAATATTAAATTACAACAGCTTTAATTTTCCTGACCTCAATCATCAAGTCACTGTAAGACACTGAGAGTGAGAGGCTAAGCCTGTGATAGAGGTTTAGGACATTGACTCACAAACATCACGGAATCAATTAGGCAGGAAGACTCAGCTCATCATATCCAACCTATGATCACCTATTGTCCTGAAGAAGTCCAGAAGTCTGGACTCTGTTTTTTCCCATTTCGAAGAACATGCAAAGCATTTTCAGTAGAAATTCCAGCTTCTCTGGAATTGGGTGGAAGACCTTCATTTTCACATCTGAAATAACAGTGACATGGGACTTTGGACTCAAATCCTACAATGATGTATAGCAAGCGTTGACACAAAGACCCCATTAATGTTTCTGGGACTTGAACCCCGATTTCTATTCTAGATTCTCTCTAGTGACATTCTGCTTAACCTAACTCAAACTTTTTCTATACTCCTAACTTTTCTCAACAGCAGCAGAGAGGAACATCAGCTATAGCTTACATAGATTACTGGAGAAGTATTAAACTGGATGCCTTGTCATCCCACCCTGCAGAATGGTTACAAAGATTAAAGCAAGATTCTCAGAAAATTTCCAATATAAAACAGGCCAAATACAAGTAAGTCACAATAGAGTGTGCTCAGCAAAGAGCACAACGATTTCTTTGTAAATCTGCTTTAGGTTTATATGCAGTAATCAGATAAACTTGGAGCTTTGTGGTACTGAGCCACCTAGTGGTTACAGCGAAAAAGCAAAATGCTACTATTTCAGCAACAGAAACCAGCAGGTTGGATGTTTACATAACAAATGATACAACGGTAGAAAGCAATGTATCTGCACCACTTCAGTCTGCTCTGTGTCATGGATACAAAACTTGGCATCCTCCAAAGACAATCAACTATCCTGGTTTATAGATGTTCTCCAGTGACATTTTACCAACCCATCTTTTCATGAGAGTTACAAACTGGAACAATCAATGCTTTTGATAAACTGTCAATCTTACTCATGGAACAAGAGTTTTATTCTAAGTGGGACACTGAAAATAGGGCAAGAAACAGAAAAAGAGAATCTGAAGAATATATTTATCACTACCATTGAAGCATGCTTTGTAAATCAGTAGACCGGCCATATATCACCATTTCCTGCTTTCCCACAAAACCACATCATAGCCCTAATAAACTGTAACTTAAAACCAACTTAATTTCTTGGTTGGAACTCCTATGGAAGCATAAGCTCAGACCTAAGACTTTGCTCTGTAATTTAAATTATAGGATTTTATAAAAAAATTAAAAGCAAGAAACTAGCTTTTGAATCTAGTACTTTTATTAAAGTTTTAGTGATGTACAAAATACAGTGTTTTATGGATGCTTACAAAAATGAATAAAGATACTATAACAAGTGCATAAGAAATAGCAAAACAATTTTCCATTGAAGATACAGGCTCCAAGGGACTCCTACGCAACTATTTCAAAAAGGAACTCCTTAACAGGCTTCCCAGTAGCCTGTCTTCCTATGAGCTACTGCTCATTGTCCTTTCTTTTTTTAGTAAATAGTTGGAAAACTGTTACTTAATAACAGAAATATAGCTACCTAAAACGTCTCTGTTGGATTAAAACATGACTGTGTTGCAGTTTTCACAGAAGACCATAAGAAGGTGGTTCTTTGAACAGTCGCCCTGTTTAAGGAAAATTATTTAGTAGGTTAAAGATAAGCCAAAGTCCAAGTCAGCAGTACTGCGTGCATTGTTAGAATACGCTTCCTTTTGCAGTTCTTCCCATTTCAGTATTTTCTCTGTCAGCTCCTCTAACTCTATCATGATCATCTCTGTTTTTGTTAAAGTGGCATCCTGAAACAGAAAAGGGTTGGATTTAATTTCTATACATCCTGTCAATATATCAGGATAAAGGAGTAACCTAAAAAACCAAACAGCATTGCATTCTTCATGCTGGAGAAGACAGCAGGTTGAGTTCTTTTACTACTCACCATATTGTTCATCATATTTGGTATCTGAGGGATGATTCTCACAGACTGCAAATGGCTTTCAAGCTTCCCAATGAAAGTCACAGCCTCAGCCAACAACTCTACTATACACCTGTAACCAAAAATGAGCTCAAAAGTTGTGCTAAACAACAAGAATTTAATACTTACAAGCTTTTTTTCATTGTCCAGATTTTCTTATTCCCCTTCTCCAGCTTTATGAGAGTTCCTAACCATCTAATTAATTTTTCTGCAATTACACTTATTTTATGACTCTTAGCAACAAGCAGGGCAGGAATTAGAGAAGTGAATAGCCACTTCTTCAGTATCTGGGCTAGATTTCTAGATCATAAGAAGAAGGGCTGTACTTTTAAAACACGTACTATGCATGTCTGGGAATTATTCACTCTAAGTAAACAACAGTGGAAGGAAGACACACAGTGCTAAAGTAACAATTCCTGCTTTGGAGAAGTGTAACAAATCCAGCATACAGCACATTTGTTTAAAACAATACATCACAACTTGCTCTGTGGTATTCTGAAGACCAATAACCTGAGCAAATATTCATAAAAATATGTATCACTACCTCCGTATGAATTTACCAATGAGTAAACTACTAGCTTTTAGCTGACGTTCTGCTACCAGTTTTTATTTCTGTTTTTCTAAGTGGAAAATTAATAAAAGCATGTGGTTTTTACTGTCTACTAGTTCAAATTAATTTGGACTCATGCAAACAAGAACAATTATTTTCAGTGTACCTACTTGTGAAAGGTAGCCTCAATAGGCAGGCTCTCTTGACATCTGTGTTTTATCAACCTCTTTCTGAGAGCCCTCTTCTCTTTCAGTACAGCTTCCAGGTGGTTGTTCATATCTTGCAAAATCTTGCACTTTTCCCCTATTAAATAAAATTGCAAAGTTGAACCTACTGTCCTGCTAAAACAAGATCAAAATTTCTTCTGGAGAAAGACAGAAATGAAAATACTGATCTATTGCAGTGGACAGTTTATGTTCAAGAGACATTAATCAGAGTGGCTTTTGTTGGAGAGTGTATGATTTAGTATCAGCATGCACTCGAAGTCACAATACCTACTTTTTAGAGAGAGATATAATAATTGCTTTACATTATCTGTCGTTTTTAAGTAAATTCTCTTTCAGATGAAGTCAACTATACCATAGCACTGAAGTATCACAATAGATTTCACTAGCCTAGCACAACAGTAGCAAGCTAGCATGTTTTTAAGCACCCATAAAATCATAGTGGAAAAAGTGCAAAACAATAAAGACATTAACACATATGCTCCCCAAGTGCTAAATTAAAAATGTAAGTTTAGGGGGATAGAGATGCAGCAGAAATACACAGAGTTTCTGGAAGAAGCAGAGTAGAACATGCAGGCCAACAGTTACTGATCTCAGAACTGATGCTCCACTGACCCTGGGGAGCTGACCACATCTCTCAGAAATTTGGAGAATGAGTTACACACAGAGCTTCTACTGAGACAGTAGAGAGGGCAAGTTCAAATAGCATGGAAACATGCTTTAGGTGCTAATAAAACACCTACCACCTCTAACAAGTTATCCAGAGATGACTGCTGCAATAACTTCTGGAAGTGTCACATACTCAGATGAAACGTTAATCTGCTGATGAAGTAATTTAAGATCTTGGTTTTTGTAAGTACAATTGCACTTACCTAAGTAAAAATGGTGAGTAATATCTGCTGTCTCATTCTCTAACTGCATCATTTCAGTTTTCAGTTTTATCTAGAACAGTAATAACATCAAAGGAAAATGCATTTTTAGCACACTTCTCCAGATATTGTTTACCCTCCCTTTCTACTTCCTCCACCACCCCAAGAGAGTCTGCAATATCTGAGCCCCCTTGAAGTACTGGATGGCTGCTGAACAATCCCTGCTCTCTCAGCCTGTTTTTGTATGAGAGGTGTTCCAGCCCTTGGATCATCTTCACGGCTCTCTGCTGGAACTGCTCCAACATGTTCACTTTTCTTGTGCTGAGGACACCAGACCTGGACACAGTATTCCTGGTGGGGCCTCACAAAGGCAGAAGAGAAGAATCTCCTCCCTTGCCCCGTTGGCCATGCTGCTTTTGATGCAGCCCAGGACGTAATTGGTTTTCTGGGCCCATGAGTGCCCCTTCCCAGGTCTTATCCAATTTCCCACCCACAAGAACCCCAAGTCCTTCTCCACAGGGCTGCTCCCAGTGAGGTCATCTCCCAGTCTGTACTCATGTCTGAGATTGCTCTGACCCAGGTGCAGGACCCCATACTTGGTCTTGTTGAGCCTCATAAGGTTCTTGTGAGCCCACTTCTCAAGATTGCCCAGTCCCCTCTGGACAGCAATCTGTCCTTCACCTGCAAATTTGCTGAGAGTGTGCTTGATCTCCCTGTCTATGTCATGGATAAAGATATTAAAGAGCACCAGTCACAGGACAGAGGCCTGAGGGACACCATTTGTCACCAGCCTCCAGCTGGACAGAAAGCCATTGACCACAACTCTCTGGCTGTGTCCATCCTGCCAATTCCTTAATCACTGAACAGTCTACTCTTCAAATGCATGTCTCTCCGACTTACATCACTTACAAAGTAGTTTCATAGTCTATGTAGTGTCTAAACCAACAATATAAAATACAAGACAGCAGCCAATTCAGGCAGTAGGAAATTACTGAGGATATCTCTTGCTAAGCAACAAAATTGCCTATAAAGAGACATCTTTTTGTACATTGAAGTCAACTACAAATTCTTCTTTATTCATCAAAAAACTTCAGGTAACAATTTAGTCAAAGGCGCTGCCTGACGAGTCCTTCTACTTATACCTAAAACTTTTCTTTCATAGTTTTGTTCTTTTCTTTATGACAACTCAGTCCAGCGGGGAAAAAACTGCCAATTGTTAAACAGCTGAAGTGTTACAAAAACCCTCCAAACATGAAACAATGTGGCAGTCTGATACTTCATCGGGGGCCCTGTATTACCTCCAAGTATCTAAGTGATGAGTGTACACTGACAATAGTAAAGGCTGCATGTACCTCATTGATTTCTGCTTCCATGTTCACCATTTTTTCCATCTCTGAGAAATTCGCAAAGCATGGCGTTTTTCTACAAGTTAAATCCAAGGTCTCCTTTGAAAGTAAAACAACAGGAAAAATGCAATCAGCAGCAACAACGTACCAAGCAAATTCTCCCTAATGGCTTTGAATAGTTTACAGTTGTTATTCCTCTCCCGCGCTCGGCAAAGCGGCACGATGCCCGCGTGGTACCTGGCTCAGGGCGCCCGCCGCCAGGCACCGCTCCAGCAGCACGGCCACCGCCGAGCGCTGCCCGGGCTCCGTGGGCCAGGCCGCGCCGCCGCCCTCCTCCTCATCGCTGTCCGCGCCGAGCCACCAGCTACACTCCAGCTCGGCACCGCCATCGAGCTCGGGGTTGGACTCGAGCTCGGGCTCGCCCGCCCCGCGGGGCCCGGGGCTGGCGCTG
>VZRM01000661.1:464792-494272 GCA_013397955.1 Grantiella picta
CGGGGGGCCCACGGCCTGCAGAGGGTCGCTGCTGGCCTCGCCCCTCGCCAGGGCCCCGCGGCGGCACGGAGCGCATCTCCTGTCGGTGTTCCCGACGCGGCTGCTTACGTGCTGTGCCAGGCTTCATTCCCCACCGCCCGGCTGCCAAGCCGGCGCTAATCCCGGGCCTGTGACCTGTGCTCCCTGGGATTAAACCCTCCTGGGGTTACGGGGGTGGGCGTCGTGTGCCTGCTAGTAGTCACGGCACAGGAGTCCGTTCTCTAAATAGAATGAAGGTGGTAAAACCAGGAAATTAAACAGTACCAGTGTCGGCAAGCCAGCGCTGGTAGATGCCACAGAAATTACAGCCCGTCTCTGTGGAGAATCTCCTTGTGCTGCCGGGTCCTGAAAGAGGCAAAATGTGCAGTTTCCCCACACTTAGTTTTAACTGTGCTTGTTGCATTGTTTCAATAATCAAACTGCTGTATTGAAGATACCTTAATCTAGGTAAATCTAGGTAAACCTTTAGACTTGCAGGTTTTAGTTATGAGTGGGATGAAAACACAGC
Source organism: Grantiella picta (assembly GCA_013397955.1). Lineage (NCBI taxonomy): Eukaryota > Metazoa > Chordata > Aves > Passeriformes > Meliphagidae > Grantiella > Grantiella picta. Next base: position 465,340 of record VZRM01000661.1, read on the forward strand.
ACTGAAATGGTTCAGTGTGTCACAATGCTTGTGGTGTTGTGGACAGCGCACATAAAATAACTTAACATTTGCTTTATCACAGAGACTTTGGATTGCAGTTCCCTAGCACAGAGTGAGAGAGAAACTGGCTGACACCATCACTTGAACTCTGTGTGCTTGACAGGGAACTGTTAGGATGGGAAATAGTGCACTAAAAGCCCACCTGGAGACAGCGCAGAAAACTGGTGTGTTTCAGCTGACGGGAAAGGGACTTACTGAGGTAATGTACTGAGAGGGGAAACACGACTGGCTGTGTGTGTGACTGAGACTTTGGGAGAGAAAGTCCCACTTCAGTGTGGTAATACACTGCATATGTGTATTTCTTATAAACAGTCATGGAAAATATATGAAGTTTGGTGGTTTTTTTCATTTTTGCTTGCCTTGTCTTCTGATTGAGGATTTATCTTTCAGGGCACTTGTATGCTTATGCATTTATGCTTTACGGTGCATATATGTTCAAGAAATACTAGTTATGATGTTTTGGTTTTTAAAAACGCACAAACTTTTAAACTTGTGGGGGAAAATATAATTTTTTTAACCATATTGTTACTTGGAAAGATACTCTACAATTTGCCGTGTTTAGATACTTATTCTGTACTTAGTTGTAGCCATATGAATAGTGTGTACAGGCTGTTCATTGGGCTAGCAGCAAGCATCCTGGAAGTTTATTATATTGGAAATTGTCTTGACTTAGACTCCACTGCAGAAAAACACAGAATGTCCTGGAACCATAAGTCAAGCAACGATTCACAGGATAGCCAAAAATAACTCCATGTTACAGTAATTTTCCAAGCCCTTTCTAACCTACCTTCTTCCACTGTCCTACCTCCTCTCTTCACTTTTTCTCTGTCAAGCCAAAGGAGAATCAAAGCCACTGGCTTATTCACCAGGACTCCTTGGTGGTGATTGGTTGTATTTTCCTGTTTTTCACCTGAGTGCAAAGACTCAGTACCAAAGTGGTACAGGATGTAAATAAGAATAAGGAGAATGGTATACATAATGATTTAAAAAGGAAAGCAAGAGAAAAATTATCCAATCATACTCTGCTAAAATATAGAGTTGTTAACTGGCTGTAGAGTATTTCAAATGACAGGCATATTTAAGAGAAGCACACAGGAGGAAGAAAATATAGTGTTTTTAATTTTATTTATTTGGATAAAAACCTACTTTCTAGATATTACTGTTTTCTTTATACTCATTTTCCTTCCCCAGATGAAAAAATATTTTAAAAAATATATGTTAAACAAATTTTCCAATCATACTGTGGTGCTTGGATATTGTGATTCGTATGACAATATGTAACAGCAATACAAACTTCAATTAAAATTTAACTTGAACATTCCAATTTGTATCAACTACTTAAATACTATATCTTTTTCCCCCCATAGTTTCCTGAAGATCTGCAGAAGCTGGCAAGCAACTTAAGGACAATAGACTTGTCGAACAACAAAATAGAGCTCTTGCCACCTCTCATTGGAAAATTTTCCTTTTTGAAGAGCCTTGCTCTAAACAACAACAAACTGAGTATGCCTGCTAATTAATATCTCCTCTGATTTTAAAAATAATGACTAGTTTTCTCCATCAAAAACTAAATTTCATTGTTTAACTCTCTCTAGATGTAAATGGCGAGTTTAGTCACCTGAACTGAAATCTTTGGAATACATGTACAGGAAAAAGACCTCTAAATCATAAATTCTGCAAAACTAGCTGCCACTTTGTGTATTATCAATTTTACAATGCCACATGAGTACTCAAAGCCATAATGGTTTTGTGCTGTGTCTTACCTGATGTGATGGTTTATCAGTGTCAGATGGTTCAGTACTTGCCTAGAGAACAGGTAATGAAGAGGATATGTAGACAATGTTCCTGGCTATTCAGTGGTTGTTACTGTTTCTGTTGAACAAACATCCATCGTTATGGAAAAATTAGAATGAAGAAACGAGGGGTTTTATGCATTAATTACGTATTATCTGCCTTTTTGGAAAAAAACCCATAATTTACAAACCTTATGGACTCCACAGTGCAACTCAGGAGTGTTAGAGATAATACACATGTGTAGGTGGAAAGAGGGATGAATGGATGACAGCAGACCTTACCTGGTGAAGTCTTGTGCTGGTATGGCACAGTGTGAATTATCCCATAACTTACTTTTGAGCAAGTCGAGCAATACCTTTAAAGGGCAAAGGTGAAGCTATGAATTGTATGGTATTTCAAGTGTCACAGAACATGTTGGCAGAGTAAGGACTATAACTGACCGGGTAAAATCTTCTAAATAGTGATTTCAGACCATGATTTGAAGGTCTGTCTTGTCTGCAAATTATTTTTAATACATTTATTGAAGATGGTTAGAAAGCATGTGTAGTCCGTGGGCTTAAGTTTCTGTGCGGGGTTTTGTGCCTTCAGTGGGAAATGGGGAGGAATTCAGTGAGAAATTACTTAATATAACACTGTTCTCCATGCAGAAGCTTATTTGAATTAAATGGGTATGAATGTTTACTGCTCTTTGTTTAGGTCATATGTTTTTCTGTAATTTTTCTCTAGCTGCTTTACCTGAGGAGCTGTGTAAACTGAAAAAACTGGAAACACTACACTTGAATGGCAATCACTTGAGGCAGCTACCGGCTGCATTTGGACAACTCTCAGCTCTCAAAACCCTGAGCCTTTCCGGAAACCAGCTTCGGACTGTGCCTACTCAACTCTCTGGTCTTCGCCATTTGGATGTGGTAGATCTTTCAAAAAACCAGATCCAAAATGTGCCCGACACTGTGGGAGAACTTCAGGCTATTGAACTCAATCTGAATCAGAATCAGGTCTGGTAACTAAGATATTGTGGGTATGTAGATTTAGGACATGGTTTATTTTGGAATTAGTACATCCATGGAACAGAAGATGAGACCATCAAAACTTTATAGCTAAAAGACATTTCCTGGACACGACACAAATGAGGAATCATAATGAGGATTTGTATACCAATAAATCCAACTGTCTGATTTGATTAACTAACAAATCTTGAATTTAATCCTGCAGAAAATTATTTGTACAGTTCTTGAGTAGGGATGTGATAAACAGATGTGTAGGTTGCTTGTCATTACGAAATAAATTATTTGGATTTTTGATAATTTGTTACTTATGCATTGTTTAGTTCCTATTAATACAGTTTATATTTACAACATGGTAATTGTTCTGTGTAAGTCTGAAGCACATCACTTTAATAATCATTGATCGCTACCATTTTAATCCCATTTCTCATTTTATTTCCACAAGATTTCCCAGATCTCAGTGCAGATCTCCCACTGTCCACGCCTCAAAGTCTTGCGTTTAGAAGAAAACTGTCTAGAACTCAGCATGCTGCCTCAGAGTATCCTCAGTGATTCTCAGATCTCACTGCTTGCAGTAGAAGGCAACCTCTTTGAAATCAAGAAACTCAGAGAACTGGAAGGTTATGACAAGGTTGGTGCTTTGTTTTGTTTGGTGTTTTTTGTCCTTTTTTCTAAAAGAAACTCCTGGTGAAGTCCTTACTCAGAATACAAGGCATTTATGCTGGTGAATAAAAGCACAAAATAGTCTGTTGGCAGTGTCATTGCTACTGGATTCCTAACTAACCTCTAAAAACAAGAGTTCTACAAAGATAACTTTCTTGTGGGATTCAGGGTTAATGTTCTTTCATAAGCATCTTTTGAAAGGTAGCTAATTATGACAGGTGTGTCTCTACTTTGATGGGACAAAAAATAATGGATGCTTTGTATTATACAGCATTCTTAAGTATTTAACATTAGTTCATCCATAACACTGGAGATTTGGCCATGAACCTGAATTGCAGCAAATGCCAGAAATTTTTTGGGGGTGTCTTTGTTTGTTTGAAATTAAAGCTCTAATAGTTATGTCTGGGATTTAAAATATGCTTTAGATGCAGTATGTTTTTGAGTCTAAGAGCAGAAGCTTAGCTGCTTTTAGTAGTAATGAATCTTCTATTAATATTTGAAAAAAGTCCTGGATTGTTTTTTTGTTTTCTTTATAGTACATGGAACGATATACAGCTACAAAGAAGAAGTTTGCATGATCACTATTCTGACCCTACATATTACCACTAAGAAGATCTGGACCAGAAGCACCTGGTTCACTGACTTAAACCAAGATGGATGAAGGAAATGATCAGAGTACTCCTCTTCTAGTAGTCTGATACAGCCTATTAAGGCCACATTGAATAAACTTGAACTAGAGAATATAGGTATTGAACTGATGAACCTGCCCAGGGGCCAGTTTTGATGTTTGTGCTACAATAGCTGTTAACACAGTACATGTTCTCCTTTGTCAGGGCTTGTTCTTTCACAGAGAAAGGGAACAAGCATTTCAAAGTTGCCAGTTCCCTTTTGTCAGGAAGCTGGCTGTTGATTTGTAAGAGGATTATTTCTTCTGGAAGCATTTTTCCGTGATAGCACATGGAAGTTCTACCACCAAAGCACTGTATGTCTTGCAGTAAGCACTATTCTGCAGAAAAGAACTTTTACAGATGAGGTTTTAGTTTATAACCTGTGTAAGTTTTTTTTTTTTTTTTAATGAAGCACAAATACTTGTGGTTAAGTTAAATGTTTTATTTACAGCTTCCAGTAAAGAAATTGTGGTTTGAGCATCCTTCATTTATATTTTGCTCTCCAGGCTTTCTTTTCCCATAAGCAAGAATTGCACTACAGTCCACTTTTGCTTGAGCTGTATCAAATAAAAATTAGGTTCATCTTCAGTGTATTCAGTAAAAATGTAGATTGCTAGAAAACATAGATATCCTTGCACTGACTCCTTGTGTACAGAGCAATGCTGCAGGTTTGAGTTGCCAGCCCACTGCTGCTGCCTTATTACTAAAAGCACCTAGAAAGAGCTAAAAATGTATGCAATTATGTAACTTATACTGAAAAGGAAAATGTACTTGTATATTTTAGTAAATTATTTTCAAAAAATCAGTTCAAGTTTATTTGGTGTAACTGTTGTTATTTTAATAAGTAGTATAAAGATGTCACTGAAAGCCCTCACTTAGCTACTTGAGTCTGTCAGTTGTTAGTAACAGCTACACTTTAACATAACACCCATAATTAGGATTAGCAATAAATGGTTCTTTTTTGAGATGCTCAGAGAGGTATTTAGTTCCCTGACCCTGTTTTTGATTCTTACATGGTAATACCTAGAAGAAGAGTGTTTTAGAGGACATCAGTTCCTTATTCAAAGGATGGATGTGATTAATCATTTAACAGGGAACCAGTTGTACTGGTCCCCATTCCAGCTATTACTTCATGAAAAAACTACTACTTGTCAGAAGTAGCTGACAGCTGACACTGTTTATGTGACTATTTTGTTTTGCAAGACATAACCAAGGAAGTGCCTTGAAAACTGTGTGTTACCATAATGCAAGGCCCTGGATAGTCAGAAATCTATTCCACTTCATACTAAGATTCCGCCGATGCAAATTGAGTAGTGAATAAAGCGTTCACACTTGCTCTAAATTTTAGCTCCTTCTACTTGATACCTAAATGCCATTTGAAGTACTAGCTTTCTTCTTCCTAGAGATCTGCTGTGCATGAGACATCAACAGAACAAATTAGCAGTTAGCAGGATTCCCTCTTTGCATTCACCAGAGTGGTCTATCATCAATATATATGCACTTGGCAATACTGTGCTGGGGTGGCATTTTGGTTTTACTGTTTTTTAACTGAAAGTATCTGTGCTTAGAGATGCTGTTTCTCTCATTTAACATGTGTTTACTTGGATTCTTTATTCCACAACAGTGTGTAAGAAGCGATGATAGGACAGAACAGTTGAAAACTATGGAGTTAGCATTGCTATTAAAAAAATTACTACTATGGGTAGTATTTAAGTAAGTCAACATTTCTTTTAAGTGATCACTAGTACATATAGAAACCTTTCAGTTGCTCATTGTTAGGCTCCTTTGCTGCCTTGAAGTTAGGAAGCTATCAAAACTTTTGTAGAGCAAAATGGAGAAAGCACCATTTTGAAATAATGATTGGAGCCAAGCTAGTCCCAATTAAGTAAAGTTGTTCCAGAACAGAAGACTTACTTCTGTTTCAAGGTAAGAATATCTGGCTGATACTTTTACCTGTTTTAACTCATAGTAAGGAACTGTGACTAAGTCACATAGAATGCTGTTCCAGACATTTCAGCACTCCACATAATTTACTGGTAGTTTTATACTGGGACCTCATGTTTTCCCTTCTCATCACCCCCACCTTACAAGAAGTGAAACTATAAACCAATTTTATTTCCATGGATAATTACACTTGCAGCTTTTTAATTTTGGAATTACGGAGGTAGAACATGTTACCCTAGTTAATACAAACCATTCATATATTTTGTTTCAGACCTGTATCGCTTGCTCTCCCAATTTTCCATTGCAGTATGACACACATTTCATCCATCTGTTCAACCAGCATTTAGACACTGCATTGCTTCAAGCGCAGCAGAGGTGAATTAGCAACTGCAGGTCATTGTGTGGTGTAAGCAGCGAGTTGTTTCACCATAGAGCCTTCACAGAAGTGAGTTCTACAAGCACCACGTGCTGCAGTTCATAATACAGCTACTGCTATGCTAAAAAGCTGTCTTTCATCAAGGAGTAGAAGTAGCTTGAATTTACCAATTATTGTCCTTTAAGTGCATTCATGGAACATGTGCTGCCTCCTCATAACAGTTACATAATCAGGCTGTTCCTGGCTTCTTTTCCTAGTTACTGGCAGATATATAGTATAGTAAAAGTACTTCTTCCAAGCTCTTCCCAGGAACGGTAGTCTCTCTTGCAACTCAGAACCTGTTGCAAATCAACAAAAATCTCTATTATCCCCTCTATGTCTTCCCCCTTAAGAGCATTCTGGGAATCCGAGGCTCCAGTATGAGAGAAAATACAATTTAAATTGCCTCATAAATTAAATTGCATTGGCAATAAGTTAAATCACTACATTTAATCTACTGGACTAGTCATTTTACTAGAATACTAAACTAGAAAGTTTTTTTATTTTACTTTGTTCCTTCATCATCCTGAAGTATACTCCCACCTCTGTCATGGTCTTTCAAAGAGATGGAAACAGTTCACAGTCTGAATTCAGGAGATGTTGATTATGCAGGGATCAAAACTAAAGTGTTAAAGGCCACAATATTCCTCTCCTCCCAACCACACCCATACTTTTGTCAGCATTAGGATTTCTGTGAAATAAAAATAGAAGAGGAACTTCCTAGTCGCATAGTAGCAGCTAGTTCTGCCAAGTTTTTCAAGGACAGGAAACTGAACAAAGACATTTTGAAGAGAAAATAGTTTTAAAACACATTCAGTTATAAAAGTATGTATTTTTTGTGCACAATATATAGTTTAACAATCAAAAGCAGAAACTGTAAACCTTCATTCTTAACAGCATTCAGACATACAAAGATGTACAAGTATTGATTTCATACCATAGATAGGAAAATCAAGCATCTATTCCACAGACAACAGTGAGACATCCAAGAAGCAAACTTTTTGACTAACATAAAGGCACCAACTCCCTCAAAGATTTGGCTCTTGCTGCATCAGAAAATAGTATTTGATACTCTTCTAATATTCAAGCTTAAGAGTCTCAGAAATTACTTCCCTGTGTGGTATTCATTGCAATATTACAATTCTGATATACCAATCACATAATTCTATCAGCCAACATACTTATTTGTTGTTACAGCTCAGACAAGTCAAGAACATGGACTTCCAGCGGCAAGGGAGAAAACATTCCAATGTTTGGAATGCTCAACTGCTACAGAGCAGCTTGCACTGTGTGTAAGCAGAATCAGGTAACCACTTCAGTCTTCTGTTCCAGGAGACAATCAGAATTAAATAGCACATACTTTGCTTTCACAACTAGCAGCAAATATTCCTTCAGATAATCTGAAGTTTTTAAGAAGGAAAAAAGGCCATACAAATTCCCCATGCAGGTGGTTGTTTTAAGTTTACTATGCAATGTTCTTAAAAGTACTTCTTTGCTACTTCTGTTTTTAAGCACATAATCTTCACTTACTGACTGGGTAGCTAGTGAGCTTTTGAAATTCATTAGTGTTTCAACAATTACTGGAAGCTAGACAGGAGCCAACCCACACTACTCAAGTATCTAGTCCCCTAAAAATCACTTTACCTTACTCACAATAAGGCAAACTGCCACTGGCCTATTTATTACATGCAGCTGCCCCATCCTTTGGTTGGTAGTTTGGGGTTTTTTTATATTTGGTTGGGTTTTTGTTTGGTGGGTTGTTTTGGGTTTTTGTTGGGGTTTTTGTGCGTGTGGTTGTTGGTTTTGGTTTTTTTCCCTTAAATATCAAGTTGTCCTGGGAGTGAACTAAAAATATACTGGTAACACTGACCGTATTTCTACTAAAAAGAAAACAGAACACTTAAACACTGTCTTGCATTTCAGTGGACTAATGCCATCTCTGACTCTGGGATTCAGTATTAGTGGCTACAGGGTAGTTGTGGACTGTCCTTCACAAAAGCACCCCCTAATGCTATTAGTTTTAATATTTCCTCCAATCAGCTTGGTTTGAAGATTTTTGCCCTCCAACACTAGGTATCACATGTTAGTCCAAAGCATTATTTTTTTACTCTAAAACAGACATAATATTATCTAAGTCACTTGCAATTGAATTACTATCAAGATTTTAAGAAAATCTTTTTATATTACAGTAAAACAAAAATATTTGTGTTCACAGGAGAGAGCTTAACCTCACCTGGTCAGAAACTCCTCTATTTTACAACAGAGTAAGAACATTTTATTTGCAAGCAACTTGGACACGTAATATTTCCAACTGCCAGTCCCAAAGTCTGCAATAATAAACCAGTCAGGAATCTATTTAGAACCAGTTTATTTAGAGCTAGCATACAGTTCATAAATAGCTACTGCTTCCTCCAGACTTGCGACAAAGAAGTTTCACAATAAGCTTCCCTGGTTTTGGTAGGTTTAAGCAGCACCACCAAAATCACTGCTGAGAGCAAACTCTGCATGAGATCTCAGTCATTATTTTGTACTGGAGAAAGGCATAAACTGAACTCCAGTGAAAACTGGCCAAAAGAGAGTAAGATATGGGATGCAAGCAAACTGCATGCTTTTCTACTCAGTTTCTTCCAGTTCAGGTGCATCATTTAAACACTTACAAGTTAACTTTTAGATGAGGGGTGTAAAATTTTCCATCAAATAAATACTTTGGGGAGATAGTCTTATTTTCTACTGAAGTGTGCATGGGGTTTAAAACAGATATATATATACACACAACAAATATTATCAGAACAATGCAGTATGACTAGTCACGGCCTCCAAACTAATGTCAATTTACAGTGAAGAAATGGAAACCCATATATCTCTCTGGTTACCATTACCTTAAAGTTTGTGTGGTTAGGAAGTGTTTTAAAGACCTCAACCCACAAGTTGTAAGTAATGGGCCTCTTCAATTCTGTGATCCACAAATTCATCTCCAAAACAATCATGTGGTTTGGATTGTAAAACTACGGTTAGATGCTAGAGATACAAATCAGACAATGTTCACCTAGTCCCTATTTTAGTGAAGACGCTCAACTTATGAGGTATTTCAAACAGTGCAAAGTGCCCTCTCCAACTTTCCACAACTGTGAATTCAGGTTACCCTGCTTGTTCAACTTCAATAAAGGACTGAATTTTCGGTGCAGGGAAATAAAATTAAAAAAAGTTATTAAACTAAAAAAAAAACTGGGAAGAGGAATAAAATATTCAAGAAGATTCTCAAAGCCCTAACACTTTTAGCCCTGAGCAGTTTAAAGAAGTGAAGGCAAATGAGTAGAAGGAAGTTGGCTGCTTTCTTGGAGTCAAGGCCATGTTTACATGAAGCAATAAAAGAAAACTAATCCCTACAGAAGGGGTACTGCTTCATTTTTCCCAGCCCCTCTTATTTTAGAATAGAAGTATCACAGATCCATGAATATGGTGGCTTGCAGCTGGAGAGGCTGTCATTGAACAATGACAGCAGGCTTTAATTGTCAATTAGTTTCTTGGCTCTGATGTTGGCTTGCTCAATGCGTTCCCTGTTTGTATCAGCCTGAAAGAGAGAAATTCATAGGTCATTTGCTGACTTGATAAAAAACAATTAAAAAAAACCAAAAACCAAAAAAAAACCAAACTGACATGAACTTCTGAATTGCAAGGTATCATCACTGCAGTAGACAGAAGGGGAAAAATTTCTATAAGCTGGAAATAATTTATTTTTTTCCCACTTGCCAGCATATGCTGCCAAGTTGGGCAGAAACAGAACCAGGAGAAGTAAGTTTTACTCTTTAGCTGACTTTGGAAACATAGCAGCTTGCCTCAGCTGGTCAGGAAGCATGTCAACAAAACAAAGGAATAAAAATTCTCTCCCAGTGTTTACACATGTTAATGACTTCTACTGAGCAACAAGGCTGCTCTGAACTAGAGGTAATAGTCAAAACTGGGCCCATGAACATAAAGTCAAATTTATTTTGTTTAGCGCAAATCCCTAGTTTTCATTCACACACCCTCCAATGTCCTAGTATTGTAACAATATGGTATTTGTAAGAAAAAGCTCTTGATTTCATTATTATTTACTATAATAAAGCATCAAAAGTCAGGTGACAGCATCTAGGTTGAACAAGCGTCAAAATACAGTTTTACTGAAAGGTATGATAAGTAGTTTATAAATAATTCCCCAATTGTGCAGTGGGGAATGTGCAGGAAGTGTAGTAAGCACAAAACTAGCCTCTGCCCTCACCATGAGTGAAACTCCTAAGAAGCTCAACCTGTGCCAAGGCATTTCACACCTTTATATTGCAATGGGCTGGGCAGAGGACATTTCCAATTCAAGTCCTTCCCTCCTGTTCTCTCCTTCCTGCCTTTTGGGTCAAGGGGAGGGAAGGGACAAGAATCTTTTATAGAAAGGGAGACTCTAATCTCGTAACAACACTTTGGAAACAGTAATCTAGCTACTAGATCTTCTTTTAAGAAATAGCCAGTAATACAAGTTTCGTTATGGATTTATTCAGAACGGGAGTACTGCATAACACTACCAAAAGTCACCCAGTCAAGTCTATTTCTCAGGCGAGTTGGAATTTAAAAAAAAAAAAGAAAAAAGAAAAAAAAAAAGAAAAAAGTATCAATTCTATTCTTCAGTTAAGCTTAATACTGTTCTTGGTTTCTTTTCATGACACTGTTGTTTGGACATTTACAGTTTGCTCTGGTTTCCATACTGTTCACCAGATTAAAAACGTTATCACCATAAAAGGATTAATTTAAATATCCTGAGCCAAGTTGCCAGTCTCAAAGCCAGGAATTGCACTTTCATTTTTATTTTGTTCTGTAAAGCAAAATAACTTGTATACACCATATTTCAATAATTAGTAACACTCGATCAGCAAGATTTATTGTAATCACTAAACCAAAAGAACATCAGGCCAAAACAGATGCTTGAATCTACTAGAAAAACTATTGCTAAAAACAATAATTCCCAGCTGCAGATCATTTGACCAGGCAGTTTTCAGTCTGCTTTATAAGCTGTAAGAATTCCACAGATTTCACTCCTCATTTTAAACCCCATGAAATTTTCTAGTGTACTTTAACCTGTTTGACTTTTTTTAACATGGTAATCAGATGTGCAGTTTCAGGGAACATATCCTGTTATACAATATCCTCCATATCATAATGCAGATTTGCCTTATTAATACCACAATCCCTTAATTACTAGACAAAATTGAGATGCTGACACAGGTGCAACCAGCATTTTTGTCAAACTAGAGGAATTCCATTCCTCTTGCTTTTAGTCCTACTGCATATTTCAGTGAGATTTTTAAATTCCTGTTTTGTCTTAATACTATAATTTCACAGTAATTGGTGTTCACTTCTGCCTTTTGAAATCTTTAATATACACTATTCATTAAAGCTTTTGTTTCCTTTCTCAACCACGATGCCTATAAAATAACTTCTACTCATTTCAGAATATTGACATTTCTAAAATAGGCCTAACATTCTTATTAAGTTGCCCTTTGAAAGTAACCTCTCCAAGACATATTTATATATGCTTAATCTGTTTGGAGAAGCTAATACTTAAGTAATAAAATTATATAAAAAAAGGAAATTACTATGACTAACTTCATGTGCAGATGAGGGCAGACCATGTCTCTGTGCACCTAAAATCCCATTATTCCAAAGTCTCCCCAGCCTCAATATCAATCTGTCCACAAGAATAGGGCAATGAATTACCTGTGTTTTATTTTACATTTATTAGAGTGGCTTTTTAGGAATTTCAGAAGAGCCTTGCTATTGTTAAAAATACCTATTTACTACCACAGGAAAAAAAAATTCCCTGTGAGCAACAATCCTCCAGGCGTACATCCAGTAAATGTTAGTCCTTTTGAACCCATGAAGTTTATTAGTTTTCAGAGTACATAGTAATCTACGCTGTATATTTAGGTTTCCTGACACTCAAGCATCTGAATTTTAAGCCATGTACCCCTATATGTATCAAGGCATATCTCTTGTTCAAATCAGCGCAACCTAGAGGATGGGATAACCTTACCACACATTTACTCAAAATGCAGATAGGACAGTGAGCACATTCCTAATAACTTCTCAGTTACAACCTCTAAGCTGAAAGCAGAAAACGCCTTTGACACTTACCTTTACATTTATCCGGTCTATTTGCTTATTCTGGGCATCAATCTCATTGCCCATATCCAAAGCCATGTTTTTCAAATTCCCAAGAATGTTTCCAACTTGAGCAAGATTTTCATCCATTTCATCTTCTCTGGCATCATTTGTTATCCTGTCAAAGTAATTAAGACAATGTTTCAAGAATCAAGAACTTGCTTTTCTCTAGTCCAGATTTACTGTAGTAGAAGTTGTTTGTTGCACAATGTGTTCAAACCAAGGTATGTTTTTCCCCTTTTACAACTGCCTGTATTCCAAGCAAGCATCCACCAAAAAAAGAGTGCTAAGTTAGACACTACTACAAAAATACCCTTAAAAACTAAAATAGTTACCAGAACTTTAAGACATGAGTTTCTCTCAAATGTACTTCATGAGAGTAATAGGCCTTGATATTTTTAACAGCCCCCTCAATAACTGAATACTAAGGCCTATAGCTCTCACATCCCGAAACAGACTGACATTACCACTGCCATGTAAAAAAAAAAATAGAAGTAAGATGAGCACTGCAGTACTGAAAGCATAGGTGGCTGCCACCTCCTGTCCAAGCAGTATTAATTCCTCCAAACAATATTAAAAAATTTACTACTTAGCAACTTCACCTAAAATACATCTGAAAGAAGCTGACACCTAGTAACAGGATTTGTGCATTTGAGACTGACGAATATGAACAAGCAAACCTTGTAATATATCCACCACTTGGTCCTCCAGAAGTCTGAGGCAGCTGCTGATTTAGACTTCTTGGTTGCATGGATATCACATGATCTGCAGAGTTCTCCGTTCCATCTCCCCAGGTTGCTCTGTATGCTTTGCTGGCCTCGAAGTTCTTTGTCCTGCACCATAAAAACAAAAGATCTGAACCGCTACATCAGAAATACGGCTTTCTGACTGAAACTCACTATTAAGCTAAAATTTGTCTTGTGCCCTAACGAGATTAAATTTTGTACAGATAAGGCCTTGTATATATAATACAATTTCTTATATCTTCATAGTACAAACATAACTGAATTACTTTAAGGACAGTGATTACTTTGGTCTTAAGCTTTAATACAAGAACAGTAATTTCCTTAAAACAATACTCCACCAGAAGACAAAAGCTTATGACAGTAACAGGAAAGCTTACCCTGTTACAGAGGTTGCACTTGTAACAGGAGTTAATCTAGAGTCATGGTTAGTTACCTTTTAGGAAGAAATGAGGATGAACGCAAAAACTTCCTCAAACAAATAGATATACTACGCAAGAAAACAATCAATTGCTACTGTTTTTTAACAAACATTAAAAAAATTACCTGGCAACAGAAAAAGTTAATATTTCTCACATTAATTTTGATTATGAAATAACAATAATCATGTTTCAACAGCTCCTTCATTCTGAAATTCAATTGTACTAACTCCACTAAATCAACAAACCAACTTTGCATTACACTTTTACCATGTAATTCATAGGAGAAAAAAATCCAAAAACCAAGCACACTGACACAAAGCAGTCTCAAGAACCACAGAGCCACAAAAGGAAGAGGGGAAGAAAACCTAACAAAATTAACTTAGCTGAATTGGGGCTGGTTCTCATGGACCCTAAAGAATCTATTTTGAGAATATTTTCACATTCACCTTGTTTTGTGGTATTTTCAGGTTTAAGGCAGACAATCCAGAGCACACTGCCATTTTTCTGCTTCTTTAAACACCTGTGAAGCAAGATCTGTAGTGTCTTTCCCTACATCTAACTTTGCAATCACAGGCAGCCAATTTCTAGAGAAATAATGCCTTTCAGTAACCCAGATGTTATACATTTGAAGAGTTGTGAAATTAGCTGTAACAAAAAAATATCCCCCTCATTCTACTGGTGTTTATTTATTCAATATGGAAAATTATGTTTCATAGGTCAGATTTTACAAAAAGTAATCTAGAAGAAATATATCAAGGGGAAAAATGAAATAATTTCTCAGTTCATAATGGAAGTGTTGCACCCCACAAAACCCTAGAGAAACCTAAACTAGTCAATTCTAGCTCCTGGTAGATACACAAGCTTAAATATCTCTTTAGATTTACTGCAACTAGATTGAGTATTACATTTTAACCTCATTTATGCTAAAGCCATAACAGCAAGAGATCTTTGTATGATGTGATTCTGGAGAAGCAAAGTCTTAGGTGCCAGAGGCAGCTGTGAGAACCATTAACAAAAACCAAGTGACATGAAGACTAGTTGCACATGTGAAGTAGACAGCTAGAAACAGAATTATTACTCAAAGTAAGCACAGTGAAGAAGAAAACTTCTCACCACCTATTTTTAAGAGCTGTTTTTCAAATTACTGCGCGTTCACATTTCTCAGGTTTCATTTCTGCAAAATTAAGGCAATGTAGACAACCTGTAAAACCAGCAAGGGCTCAAGCAGTTGTTCACCATTTCCACAGTTAAATAATACCCTCTGTAGTAATGGACATTTGCTGTTCACATCTGCATTTCAAAACGTCACAGTCACAAGGAGAACTGCATGCAGTCAGACATCATGCACATGCAAGCACACATGTAATAGAAACATTACTTCAGATATCTGGTTAAATATGCATCTGCACTACTGAGACTGACCTTGTCCTAAAATCCACTTTCACCAGTTTAAGTGAATACAGCTTCTTATCTTAGTCTTCATTTTTAGAAAGCAAGCATCAGTGTTAGGAGAGAACGGAGAAGAAAGAGCAGTAAAGATCAACAAAAATGTAAATTGTTATTAGTACATAGATCGTATAACAGAACTGTCAGTATTTTGTGTTTACACAAAGCTTTCTAAAATAACCTAAGCCTAGGAGAAATTAAAACCCTAATAATTCAGAAAGTGTTCTGATTTAGCTTTCTGTTTTTATGAAAAAAAAGAAAAGCTGTGTAGGTAATTGGTTGACAAATAAAACTGACATTGACAAAAAAGCTGGTTTACCAGTAGATACATGAAAGACACTCACTGTTTCTTCTTTGCTGCCCTCTACTTACCTACTTTTTCCTGTACATTACTGCCCAGTTTGGTACACAACTATTTCTGTTCTTGTTATCTGTGTACTTGGAGTACAAGAGTTCACAAATTCTGAGCTTGCTCAGTGTCAATAAGCTGCTTAGCTTCAGTGAAATAAGACTACCTACTACAGAAAACAAAGACTGAGTGTGTCAAAATGCTCGAAGTCCACCAGCTTGATCCAACTAATATAAAGCGGTGGTGACACCTCTCCAGAGGTCTGGACACAACTATCTGCATTTTCAAGAGACTAAAGCACTAAGACTTCCAGCCATAGAAGCCACATTCATATCTATACTAAATGATCCTGTAAGTACTATTCTGTTGGTCAAGTAGACTCAGCTACTCCAAGGAATTTTTACCTAAACTTCTACTACCTCTCTATTGAATGGAAAGATTCCTTTTGCTCTGCTAAAAAGCAAAAACCAACAAATACACACACTATTCACTTCAGTCACCATACTCCATTTATGTGTCCTTCATTCGGAAGGACAATGATCACATCCAATTCACGTAAACAATTTGATACTTTACTGCTTAAAGGTAAAGCTCAGTCACCGTCAAAAATGATTCTGATCATTGTTCAGGCTGTTTACTTTTTTTAAAACTACAAATCAAGTGCCATATTAAAGATCAGATTACTCAACTGACTTGGATATGGCAGCCATAACACTGATGTCATAAAGGTACTGTGAAGCAGGTCTGCAAGAATTTACGTAGTCACTAGTGAAAAGATTAAAGCTTTAACACCAGTGTCTGTTCTGTTCTCCTACTCTCACCCTCCCTAAAGCATGAATAATTTTCAAATGCTTAGAGAACCAATATTTATTTTCTGCTCCAAAATTTAAGTTGTCTTGCTTTAAATTAGTACAAAAGTACTTTGGTGAAAAAAAAAAAAATCAAATTTCTAGCAGATAGGCACTTACATATAGCTATTTGCAGTCCAATTTGGTCTCATCTGCATGGACATTGATAGTCTTCTACTAAATAGAAGCTTTACGGAGATTAGGACACAATTGTGCAGGGTATTATATAGCAGCTATATTTACAGCAAAAGGGGCACAATATATGGTTAGATACAAGTAAGCTTCAGCTACTCTCATACAATTTTAAAAGGATGCAGCTCTACAAACCAAAACAATCAACTTTGCTAGAGAATGAGCATTTTTAAATTAGCTCTTTTATTAGTGAACATCTCGCAGTACAGTAGCTTTTGGGAATATTCTAGCACTCCAGACCCAAGTACCGATATAACTGACCTGTTACAAGGACAGACACAGAGCCCACAACATTTGTTGAGCTCTGTCAGTGTCTTCTCAGCTTCTCTCATGTCCTTATTTATCTGGTCCATGCCTTCTTCTATACGATTCAGTTGTTCTAGAAGAGAAACAAGTAACCTGACTAAACATGGACTGGGAGAAAGTGGGAATAAGGAAAACTAACATTTCTTTCAAGCAGGAACAAGTTTCAGTTCTATTTTTATACCAAGACTAATGACTTTTTTCTTTCCTGCCTTCTAGAATTTTTTTTAATTTTTAAGGAAGCTATGAAGTGAGAGGGGTTTTTTTACTATATAACATTCTACTGTGTTCTTAGAGCAGCATTTCTGTTGCTACTTTCAGAATAAATTTAGATAGTTACATGCATGTGATGGTGGAGCAGCTTCTGTACAGTGCTGTAGAACATTGTAACTACTGTTACCTCTCAACTATTTTAAAACCTCTTTTAAATACTACAAACTCACAGGAATAACTAACTAGGAAATCTTATTTTCACCTAAGTAGTCTTTAATAATAAGAAGCCTTTAGTTTCAGCAATAACTCTTGTATGATAATTCTTCTTACGCTGATTACATTCTAATATTAATTTTTAGTGTTAGGGAAGAACTCACCTCCTTGTTCATCCAGCATGGTAATAGTTTTGATGCCAACATCTTGGGACTGTAGAAAGAAATTTAGTTGCAGATATAAAATGAGAGTGCAGTGCAAAATCAGAAGATCTGGATAGTAAATTTAATAACCAAACCAAGTTCATAATAAAACACTGTACTAGAAATAATTTCTGTAGTAAAGCTATTTTAAGTCTTAAATTAAAACCTATGTTAGGCTGATAAGCATTTCCACTATCTCGATTAGTGAGATTTTTATGGTATTTTGTGAGGGTTTTTTTTACATTACAACAAGATAATAAAATTTATTTTAATACTCAGATTGAACTGTGACAGTGTCTAGCTAGAAAAGTAAACCTAGCTGTGCCTCATTTTGAGAAGCAGCATTTGGTTCATTCTTTATCCCTACCTCCTTCAAGAGAGCTGACAAGGCCTTTAGTCCTGGAAGCCAGAATGAAAGAAAGCAAAACAAAGTCTAAAACCATTCCTAGGAATTCAGCAGTGAGGAACATACTACAGTAGAGCTCTTTGCTGGCTCCACGTCTTGTATCTAGCATGCAAGTTGCACCTATGCTTTACTGTAAACAGGCAGAATAGAATGAATCACCGAACTACGATACCAAGAGAAATTATGTTTGGCTCATGGCATGTATTTAACATTTGTGCTTGAGAGGTATTAATCAGGCTAGGGTGATTCAAATGCCTTCCTAACAACAGCAGCACCTTCAGCAAGCCAAAACAGAGCAGAGGAGTAGATTCCTCATCCAACTTCACACAGATAAACCCAAAATACAGATTCAAGTAATATAAAAGGGTGTTAAGAGTTTCATTATCAGTCTTAACTACAGTTAGAACCGATGAGCAGATTGTAAGAAGGTGTGTGGCGAGCACAGACCTTTCCTGTGAGAATTCTTTCTCTCTTCTTCTTGTGTTTTATAAACAAAGATAAAGTTTGGATGTTGTTTGAAACAGTCTCTCGAGATAGGGACATTCAAGCCTGGCCAGTCGGCCTGGGGGGAGGTTTTGAACTGACCAATCTAGGTGACCTTTGAAAGTCTATATGAGTTGGAATTAATTAATAAAATACACTTTCTGGCCACACTGAAGACCTGGACTTCTCTCTGCTAGCGGTTCAACAGCGACAAAGGTGCATGTAGAATTACTTGTTTAGAACCAAAAGCAGTCTTACTCTGCTACCCCACCCAACTGAGCCCTGCTGTCCTCATGGCAAAAGACTTCCACACTGTTCACAGGCAAAGTGAGCTAAAATATAAATGAAAGAAATTATGAGAAGCAAATAATGTAGCAGCCAAACACAAAACTGACCATCAGACAACTTTTTACAACTAATCTGCCGCTTTTGGAGATTAGATAATTTTCCTTAAGAGGAAAGCAGGTAAAAAGTATATTGATTCTTCTGTGATCTGATATAATATGAAAATCATGAAGTTTATGTAATTCCAACACTACTACTGAATTAAAGTGGCAGCTTCTAATGATGAAGTGTGTGTGTGTCCTGAGAAAGACAAAACACTGATTAAAATCACTTTGTGACAGTTAATATGCTACTTTCTAAACTTAATAAATCCACAGAGAATTCAAAAGCTTCTCCTTACCTCAATGGCCAAGCCAAGAATCCTCCTTGTGCTTTCCAAAGACTAGAAACAGAATTTTAAAATGAGTGTATTAATTACTTATATAAATACCAGGGTCTGAAAGTCTTATTACCAATTCATTGTAGTAAGGCAATAGTATGCAAAGGTTCATCACCTTGTCTATACTTAATACATGCTACAACACTGACAATAGTGGCAGCACCTGAGTTTTTCTTGGCTTTTAGTCCTTGCTATTATTTTACTTATTGCATTGGAAAGTCGTTGTAAAAGATTACATATTCAAATGAATTTTAGTTAAATAAGAAAGCCATGAAACATCAATATGATTAACTATGCTGTAGGTACCCAAACTCCATTGTGTCAGTGATCAGGAATGGGTGATCAGTACTCAGTTAAGTAAGTGGCTTTAAAATTCAGAAGTTTAAATTCATTCTTATTTTTAGGAGTAGTCTTCACTCCAGTATTTACCAAGCAAAGTGAAAAATCAAAACATTCAGGTATAACCTTGCAGAATCATTACCCTGCTCTGTCTTTATTTCTAAAAGATATTCTAATTTTGTCAGACAAGTACTGCAATCCCAAATGTCTTCTTGTAATATTTACCTCATCAGTGACCTGGTTGGCCCTCAGCTGAATTTCTTCAGGTGATAGCTCATCCATGATGAGGAAATGTTACTTGTAAGTAATCACGTTAAAGAGAACCTTCCCCCTGTAATAGGAGATACTCAGTAAGCATCAGAATTATCCTTTCATTGGTATTTTAACATCTCATTAGGACTCGAAGACACTAAAACAATTACTCAGTTGATACGACCTACCTGAGGAGCTAAAAGAAATATAGGAACAATCAGTATATGAAATAGTTTTCTTTCAAAAACTCGGCATCCTAAACACTTCAGAAAAAATTCTATTGTTTGTTAGGTAAAAATGAGGAAATGAGGTCTTAAAATAACAAGCTTCTCCATTCAGGAAAAACACATGTGATTTGCCCAATAATCTAGAAATAAATTCATTAAGACATTTCAGGTACTAGCATAAACTTTAAGTATTCTTTCAATTTCTACTGCAGAATTTCAATAATCAGAAGAAGGGGTAACATGTTCACAGATGAAACACCACCTAAAATGATCACAGTAATGCTCTAGAAATAGTTATTTTATGGTGAATTCCTCAAATGCAAAAGGATCCAAAAATGTTTTAACTGGTATGTCTGCAATGGTAGCAAAGGTTTTCTAAGCGACCTTTCTCATAATAAATACAGAGTGATAACTGAACTGAGCCCAACATGTCATGAGTGACCTTTTGCTATAAACAGAAGATACATATTTTGCCTAAAGATACAAGATGAAAAAAGCAATCCCATCAATAAGTTTATTCCTATCAGAGACAGGTTTTTCAGAGCCAAGAATATGCATTTTTGTTGGAGGAATGGTAATAAAGCCAGCACTCCTAGCAATGGGAAAACAGAGCTTGCAGGCAATACAAGAATTTAATGAGATAACACACAGGCTGTGAAATAAGAGGATATTTTTCTCCGAAGAATTTTTCCCCTTAACTTTAAACTAATCCTTTATCTTTCACATGACTAGCTTGCAATTAAGTTCACATTACCTATGCATATAATTCAAAATGATCCATTTTCCCCTATAAGATCAGTATTTTAGAAAATATTATATAAGTAACTGTTCCTAGAAGGGTACATTTATGCAGATTCACCCAGCTCTTACAGCTCTTCACAGGAAGTATGCATAACTCTGAGGGTGAACTGAAATCAAGACACCTAAATCCCTTACAGCTGAAGTATTTCAGGATTTAAAGAATATTTCAGCAGGTTTGGTCTTCAGTACCTAGCATAGTGTGAGACTATAGCTCTAGGACATTTTTCTAAAGTACATGTCAATGCAAGTTAGTTTCCGCAATGATTTCAAAAAAAAAAAAAAAAAAAAAAATCAGGATGTTCTCACACAAAACTTCTAAATACCCCTGTCTGCAGTAGTCCAATTTCAGTGTATAATCAGTGAATTATCTTTTCATTCACAGGCTTAAGCTCCTTTCATGAGGTTTATTTCGGGCAGTTCCAGCCTTGAACTTGGGAATGCCCTTCAAGCCAATTTGCACAGCTAAGGACCAGTAAACCTGGGACCGGAAGGGAAGTACCTATTTTCACTGAATTAGATTAAGAAAAGGAAAATGACATCAAGCTGGTTCTTTGGATGAAGATCTTACATTCCCTTAATATTCAGAAACTGTACAACATTTCTATTATATATTCAGTTGCACTGAAAAAGCAGTATCTCAATTACTGTGATTGTTGCAGGCTTGGCAGCCTTTCCCTGCTTTGGGTACCACCATTCAAGTACTGTTGAAGCTGTGAGCCATAAAACACATCTCATCTTGGACATGGAAGGAATATCACGTGCCCACCCTATAAAAACTTCTCAAGAATCCCATTGTAATTGCAGAACAAGGCTGGAAATGCAGCTGTATTTCCAGAGCAACCCAGAGATTTCTTTTTCAGCAGCCTCATGCTCTGTTTACCCTTGCAGCTGTAGATTTAGACCATCCAGAAGTTCACATACCAGCATTAGCACAACTGCAGGCCGTACAATGTAACTCAAACTTAAAAGCTGTGTTTGAGTTACCCAAGAGCCATATTGCAGCCAACAATACACAACACAACAGCTTCTTTGGCTTTTGGGGTTGAGGGCATGACAATAATATTCTCAAACATATGTAAGAAAAATTTGTTTATAAATGAAGTCTTTAAAGGGTAATAAGAGTTATCTTTGAACAGTTGCTTGCAAACATATTTCTTGACATTCATGTCAAAAAAAGCACACAAAATCTGAAGAAAGAGTATATACTTTTTACCAGAAAAGGAGTTCCGTGTTTATTCAATACTGCCAGAATACTGACCTGTGCTGCTAGAACAAGTTCATGGAGAAACCATGGACAAACAAGCCAGCAGTGAGACTGAAAAATGAGAAGAAAGGCGACAGCAGTCAGCACTTCCAACTCCCAAACTAGGAATACCATGTGATGCAGTTTGGAAGGTAACTTCATGAAGTTATGGATTAACTTTGGACTGTCATAAACTAACTTCAGGACTGAAGTACACATACTCTACTAAATTAACCATGGGGCTTGTCAAGTGTGCTTTTATTAATAAAGTCCTATGAAAGATAATGCCATGTGAAATACGAGAGTAATTACATGAAGAGACACAGCAAGCACATGAAGAGCTACTTCATGTACTGTTAGCTCTCAAACTATTCCCCCCCACACTTCGTCCCACTCTTGTTAGCTGACAAAGGAACGAGCAATCCACTTTTGATACAAGTAACTCAAGCAGTAACACACTAAACTAGAAAGCATCTGGTTGCATCTGACATCAGACAATGGCTTGAAAACACAAGTATTTGCCACCAAATCACGGAAGAGGTCAGGTTGGAAGGGACCACAGTGGGTCATTTGGTCCAACTGCTCTGCTCATGCAGTGTCATCCCAGAGTACATGACACAGGATTGCAACCAGATGGTACTTCAGTATCTTCAGTAAGGGAGACTCTACAACCTCTCTGCAACTGTTCCAGTGCCCAGTTACCTGCACAGTAAAGCAGCTTTTCATCATCTTCAGCTGGAACTTCCTGTGCAGCAGTTTCTGCCCACTGCTTCTTGTCCTATTACTTGGCAGCACTGAGCAGAGCTGGGCTCCAACCTCTGACACCCTCCCTTCAGATATTGATAGACATTGATGAGGTCTCCTCTCAGTTGTCTCTTCTCAAGGCTTAATAGGCCCAACTCTCTCAACCTTTCCACATAAAAGAGATGCTCCAGTCCCTTAATCATCTTCATAGCCCTTTGCTGGATGCACTCCAGGAGCTTCATGTCCGTCTTGTACTGAGGATCCCAGAACTGGACAGAGTACTCCACATGTGGCCTCACCAGGGTTGGGTAGAGGGGCAGGATCACCTCCCTGGAGCTGCTGGCAATGCTCTTCCTAATGCACCCCAGGATACCATTGGCCTTCTTGGCCACCAGGGCACTGCTGGCTCAGGGACAGCTTGCTGTCCTCCAGGACCCCCAGGTCTCTCCTGGCAGAGCTGCTCTCCAGCAGGTGTTCCCCCAGCCTGTGCTGGTGCCAGGGGTTGTTCTTCCCCAGGTGCAGGACACTGCATTTGGCTTTGTTGGGTTTCAGACAGTTCCATGCCCATCTCTCCAACCTGTAGAGGTATTTCTGAAGGGCTGCACAGCACTTTGAAATCTCAGCCACTCCTCCCAGCTTTGTGTCATCAGCAAACCAGTTGACAGACAGGCTTTGTGTTCCCCTAGCTTGCTCATATCTTCCTGAATAGCTGCACTGCCAGCCAGCAAGAAGTTCAATAGAAACACACAGCATTCCCCCCACTTTCCCCCTAAATCAATAGTAGTTGGTCTTGAAACTGTTTATAAATTGACCTAACAATGAAGAAATCCAGCTTCAAGATGTGGAGGAAAAACTCTTCCAACATTGCAGACACAGAGGAAAAAAAGTTACTTCCAGGATTCTTCAAAGCTGAGGTATGCATATGCTTATCTTCTGATGCTCATATTTGGGCAGCTGTAGTGTTTTGTCTCTTGTGAGATGAAACTGTAATTTAAAGTGATGGCTCATATAATTGCTAGGATAAAAGACCTACGTGTGAGTAAGCTAAGTAAAACCTTTCAGAACACTTGGTCATGAGAAATGTTCTGACAATCTTCTATCATGGACAATAGGGTTCAGCTATTTGCAGATCTCTTCTGATAATTTTGTTGAAGTCTTATGTCACTGAAAAGTAACAGAACCTTTCTTTCTCTAGGCTTCCCAGCAAGCTTGCCCACCTTCAATTTTCAGATGCTGCCATTAGAGCTGTGTAAAACTAGACAGATCAAAACTTCCTTCTTAAGACAGGCATAAGAAAGCATGCTCTTTGAATGCTTGATTCAATGTCTATTTAAAGTTGAATATCTAAGCCAAATGCATCAGACTCAAAAAACCCAGTTTTATTCCAGTTAGTTTGCAGCACTGCTTTTGTAAGCACAGACACAACCTACCCAATAGCTCTACAGAGGCAACTAGTGCCATAAGGCAGAATAAAAAAAGGCATTCCCTCAGCAACAAAGACTTCTCAACACACAACAGTTTAAAACATTAAAATAACCACATAACTGTAATTTAAAACAAACAAAACATTTCCAAAATAGGCTGTTTCCAAAGATGTAAATACACTTGACAGTTGCAGACCTAATTGGAATAGCTGAACATAGCAGGTGCCTTTTATGCAAAACATCTCCAAAGAAATTTTAACACCCAAGATGAGGCCATTTGTATTTAAATAATTCAGCTGTTCCAAGAGTACACAGTATACATAAAGAGAACACAGTAGACATAAAGAAAGGATACTCCTATCCCCATCTTTCTGCCTAGGAACGATGAAGTGTCCTTTGAGGTATCCAAGCCTTATGTTAAGGGAATATGACAAAATTATTTTATACCCAAGGCATTAAAATTATGCAATAAAGACAAAATACACAGAGAGAAAAAACTTGTTATGGCTGAAGTGTACCTGGCATATATTTTTGCTATGATGATGTTTGCTAAGGCAAGCATTTATTTTATTATCGATGCTCAATGTCTATTTTCTTTGCTTTCCTTCTCCTACCATTTTTAAAATCCTAGCTGCAAAATAGCCGAAGTGAAAAAAGACAATGACCTACACAGATATTTCATAATTATATTATAACAATATTCTGCTATTTTAGTTCATTTTCTTTCTAGACTGGCAAGTTTTAAACAAGAATCTAATGTGCCTAAATACAAAGCAGTACTTCTTTAAAGAAAGATGTGATGTCAGGTGTATTTACTTTTTGTTATCAAACAGTTTTCTGCAGTATTTGCTCAGTGAAACACATTTCAATACAATTCCCCTTCTGCCCCTTTCATAGGAAGGCCTGGTACCTACAGAGTATGCAACCAGGTACAGAAATAAACTTGCTAGAAAGACATATTTTCTTGAAACAATTAAGCTCATTAAACTTTTCCACTGGGAAACAGACTACAACATTCATCATCTTAGGTATCACTGTTTCATAAAAAGGAAGATTCCTTGAGACACCAGAGCAGCAAGGAAATTATTTACAGACCATGCTTTTGTAAGAACCTGAGTTTCACTGCTATGTTTTATTTTGGTGGTTGTGGGGGCAGAAAGAGTTCTTTGAAATTCCAGTTCCAACCTAAAGCTTTAGATGTCTTCACAAGACTACTCACGTTGGGCTACGCTATCTTGTAAATTCACCACTATAAAACATATCAAAAACTATGATATTGCTGCCCAAACCAGTTGGGGATGGATTACTTCTATCTCTTGAACAAAAGGAAACAAACTTATGTCTGCATAGCCTTTTTTCCACCTACTATCCATTTAGTAGCTCTTTTATCCATAGCTCCAAAATCTCTGAAAACCCTTCAATTCACTCTCCTATGTGAAATTGTTAGGTTGGAGAAGACTGAGGAAAAGACAAAGCAAAGGTGATTTTACAGAACTGTTTAAAAGCTCAAGATGTTTCTTGCAAAAGAATGAGGGACATGACAAGCACTTTTGGGCTGATTTTAGCATGGTGCCAGACCCATTCAAAGCATCACTGGCTTAGAGATCCTTATTTCATTAATCAACACTCAGAGCAGCTGAAAAATTCTGGTGAATTCTTTGTCTGACTTGAAAAAACTGGGAAGTGACACAGACTGATGTGAGCTATTGCTATGCAGTAGAATGATGCTGTGAGAGTAAAGCCAATTTTTGCTTGGGAAAAGCATTGCTCACATTGCCACATTTGAGGTGTATCAGTCACAAGCATTGAGCTTTGTCCCGACCCCAGTTACTGAACTGAGACCTAACATCTGCCAAGCCAGAACTTTCACAGTGCAATAGGAGCAAATTCAGTGTTAGTAATACCCACACTGACCTACTACCTGCATGTAGATGTCCCCAAGTTTAAATATCTGCTTGTGATCAGAAAGCTAAGAAGTATCACTTCATCCAACAGTAGTTCACTGGCTGGGTTTCAAGACAATAGCAACACTAAAAACTTTGAGGGGGAAAATATAAAGCATTTGAATTGACAGACCCTTGAGATGAAAATACTGTTGCATGCAGCAAGCAACAACATGGTCATTTTGCCACTCACCTTCCCAGAGCACACTGTAAAAAAGTTACCATAAAACCTTTTTTTGTTGTCTCTCTCATTGGCCTAAGATACTCCACTGCACCCCCAAGGGTTTTTCTTACAAGCATTTTGATTTTCATTCAGAATTACTTGCCAACTGGAAGCCAGCTACGTATGCCAAATCATTCAGTTTCCAATGTAAACAAGTTTCAAAAGCCATTGCAACAGTGAGGTTGCACAGTATTTTCAAGGTTTTTTCAATACCAATAATCTTCTGAGATTTATAAGACACTTCCACGGTAATGAAAGCTATAGTAGGCAAGTCACATGTTTTTGAACATGCTTTTCTTTGGCACTTAGCTGAGAATCAATTCTAATGCTTATTAGCTCTAGGAAAAAAGGAAACTTAATTCCTTGCTTTATGACAGTCACAGCACATTCAGGCTGTGCTGTCCAAAGCACTCAAAACCCTTACTGATCTTCATGAATTTAAATTAGCTGCAGGGTACCACAAGGCCTAATAAAGTGCTTGTCTAACTCCAATTACACTGCAATTGGAGAGGCTGACAAAAGTGACAAGTTTTCTCAAACCAGATAGGTCCGCTTACACCAGACCAATAAATTGTTTTGATTGCTGGTACTTTCACAAACTCACCTTGAATAAGATTTTTGTCCTGCATCTCTGCCTGACAAGCAGCAGTTTTGTGCCTCTGACAGGCTGAATGTCTTTCAGGAATTTGTCATATATCCATCACATTTGCTACATATCCTAAATTAACTCCTTACTCACCATCTGAAAGTCCTCTATTTGCACCAACCCCTTTTGCTGTGAAGCTACGCTTTTAATCAATATCACAAACTTTCCTTCCTCCCCTAATTTACAAGTTCTCAGTGAAAGAGGAAGAGAATAGCTACTATCCAGAAGATCTACAAGTGGGATTGAGAAATAAAGCCTATGCTTCTTACCACAAAGATGGGAACTAGATGACACAACCCTGCTGCTGCAGCAACTGACTGAAAGCTGGTATCTCGTGAGTTGCATTTTTAGCTGTCAGTAAATTGGTACAGCCTCAGGTGATCATGGATGCCCTCAGTTCCCTCTCTTGTAAAGGGAGCTGTTGCTTTTCCCGAAAGATGGAAGAATTCATGAAACAATATTTTTAGAAATGTGAATGTTAATTATTAATTTTCTGTGCATGCTTGCAAAGGTCAAAAATTAGACAATTAGATATCTTCGTGTTTAGGGATGGAGCATTTTTTGTTCTCTCAAATTCTTCACATCACTAATATAGAAGAAGTTGTTTTTTTTAAAGCCCTTCCTTAACACAAACAGCTATCCTACTTGCTAGTTGACTGAAATTCAGCCCAGCTGAGGGTGGCACAAGATACCAGCACCAGATGTACTCCACACAATTATGTCTACAAGATAAATGAATAAAGCATCTGTGACCCTGGAGGAAGAGGCCAGGGCCCACAACCAAGACACTACTTTGCATGCTTCCTGCTTTCTCTTATCAGTTTCCTGAACGCACTGCACAGAGGCGATAGCACAAAGAATCAGCACTACCAATGACACCTCCTCTGTGCAGTGTGCTCAGTTCTACACTCTTCTCAACAACTCATTTTTGTCCCTGAAAAAGCCTCATGAAATCTCCTCCATATCAGATACTGGCCAATACAAATTCATAGTCAAACTTTGATCCACTTACAGACAGTAACAGATTCAATTTGTCCTAATGACACAAACTATGCTCTAAAACAACCTACTTCAAAAACTGCAGAGCAGAGAACGTCAGGCATATAGACTGGCTACTAGACTGCCAGCAAGCAATAAAGTGCTCAATTCGATCAAGCAAGCAAGCAACAGACATTACAAGAGGTTTTTCCTTTGTCCCTAAACAACTTCCTACATAGCTGTTCCCTCTACAGCACAGAATCAGGTTTTTTTTTTATGAAAAGGAAGTAAAGCAACACCCTTAGTTGTGAACAGAGCCTCTAGCGCCCTTTTTATGGGAACAGAAAGAATGTTAGGCAAATAGTTAGAGGTTGCACAAAGAAATTTCCAAAGTTCCTTTAAGTCATTTACTTAGTGTCAAGTCAATGTGCTGACTTCATGTTGTATGACAACGGAAAGTGAAAAAAAGGGAAGAAAGTGAAAAAGAAAGCTGACTCCTCAGTAGCTTCCCAGAAGGATCAAGGACATCGAGACGTACAAGTGAGAGAAGCACAAAAGCATTTCGATGCTTATTGTTTCCTACATACCACTACAGCATCTTACAGATTAGTCTAAAGGCAGCAGAACACAACACGTAAGTTTAAGAAAACGCACCAAGAGGCAGGTTTTCTCCTGGATCCTACTAACCGCTCAATTCACGGGCTCTCACCAAGCAAATAAAAAGCACCTGGACGCGGCACTGCCGCCCCCCGGTAGGGGCGAACCTGCTAGGCCTCCCCGCACACTGTGGGCAGATACTGGGGGAGGCTCGGAGGGCCCGGGCCCAGACCCGCG